>PVIA01004639.1:0-133050 GCA_004024845.1 Tonatia bakeri
TACAGGATGGGGAGCTCCTTGGGGGCCGTTTCATGCCTTATCATCTTTGGACTCCAGGCCACTCTCTGGCACAGTGTGCTGCCCGCGTCAGCCACGTGGCCCTGCTCCGACGGCTCATCACTGCCGAGCTCCACAGGGTGTGATTCGCCAGGCACGGCGAGGCTCTCGGGTCAGAAGGAGCTGGGCAGGAGCATGGGCGTGGTGGGGAGGGCACTGAGGATCTGATCGGATGGTTAAGAGAGCCCCAGAGGAAGTGGAAAAATGGGGTATGGACGCCAGCTCCTCCGTCTACCGTCTGAATTGGGGATGGCGCTTCTCTTTGGTAAATACATATTCCTTTCTAATTGACACCTAGATCGTCAAGCCCAGGAACCAAAGGGCGGGTGTCTGCTTTCCACTCTCCTCTCCCAGTGATGGGTCTCTCTGGGGGCCTCTCCCCATGGGGTCTCCTCCTCTCCCACCAGCCTCCCTCTCTCTCCTCTCTGCCCGTTGGTGGCCCACTCGGACGCCCACCTCGAAGCTGAAGCCGGTGGAGTCTCAGGGCATCACACATGCTGCTTCTAGGCAGACCGGAAACGTGGCAGTGCGTAAATGACTAGGTGGAAGGCTCTAACCATCATTCCGTTCAGCCCTGACACAGCCAGGGTTGTTGGCCATGCCACCTTGGTCTTTCCTAACCTCTCTAAACTTCGAATTTCTTTCTCTTTTATTTTTTTTAAATCTAAACTCCAAGCCTCCACGTTTTCACCTTCCAAGTCAGCTTAACCCTGTCAACTCGGAAGGCACCGGGGTGGGTAATGGGGATGACCTGTCCTGGCCTGGGGGAAGCGTTGTCCCCTGGCCCTTGGTCCAGGGACGTTTTCTGGATGAATACTTCCAGGTGTCTCAGGCTGTCCCTCGTGTCAGCCACTTCCTCTCCAGTGGGGCCACACGCCCTCTGGCTCACCCTGCTGCCTCCAAGCCTCAGCTTCTCCCCGAAGGGAATCTTTTGGCCTCTGTAGGAATCCATTCCATCCCTAACCCTAACCCTTCCTTCTTGGGCTTCAGGCATACCCCTGTTGGCTATCTGGTCGCCCTCTTCACCAGCGTGGTGGGGGCCCCTGCCCCTGCCCCCGGGACCCCTTCCCCTTATCTCCTCTCTGCAGTCTTGGACCTGGGCTCCCCCACTGCCCTCTCTAGCCTTGACTTTCTGTGCTGGGCTCTCTTGTCTTCTGTCTGCCTCCTTCCTTTTCCTGATACTCCAAGTCCTTGTGAAAGTCTTCAGACCATCTGTTTACGGTGATAGCTCCACCCTCCTCCGCATCGCACCGAGATTAGGACCTTCCTTTGCAATCCTGAAGGGCCTACAGTAGATAGGGGGCCACGAAGGGCTTGCAGACCCCGAGTGACCACTGCCAGCAGCATCCCTGAGAACTTTCAGGTCTCCGCTTACGCTGTGACAGGCACTTGCTCGGAAGACACGCACGACTCCCGCCCCAGTTTCCGGGGAGGAGGGGCCGCCTCCTCCAGAGAGGAAACCCCCAGGAGTGAGTGAAGGGCAGCCTCGAGTCTCTACAACTGTAACCCCCGCTAGCTGGGCTTCTCCGCCATGTCACGTTCACGGGTCGGCCCTGACCGTCCTTCGTGTGGGGGGCTGTCCTGGGCACTGCAGGCCGTGAGTAGCCTCTTCAGCCTCTGCCCACCAGGTGCCAGTATGCCTCTCCTCCCCCCTCCCCCACCCACCCGCTGGAACAATGGAAAGTGTTTCTGGACATTTTGTGGGCAAAATTACCCCCTCACTTCCCCCCCTCTCCTCCAGGCAAGAACCGCTGATTTAAGAACATCTGAAGGTGATGAGTGCGGAGAAGGAAATGGGAAAAGTAACGAGAAAGGTCTCTGGCAAGCAGTCCCCACATACGATGTAAGCAAAGAAAAAAGGAGACTGAATAAGCAGACCCATGGGAGAGGAATTAGGAGACCAAATCTGACGAGCAAGCACAAAATACACAAACATACCAAGGCACTTATTGGACAGAGGATCCACTAAGAACATTTCTCAACAGAACAGAGAATGAGGCCCAGCCTTCGCCGAATCCCACGGGACCACGGGTCCTTTCAGGAGACTGAGGTCCAGGCCTGGCCGAGAGGGACTTAGGTGCAGAGGGACTTCTGAGGGGACGCTTGGGGGCGGTCAGGGGTGGGAGCTCCCACCCCCGTTCGACAGACGCTGACGGTCTTGGGATGGGGGAGGAGCAACTGACTGAAGCACCTCCTGGCCAGCAGCTCACTGGAGCCCATCCCCCTAAACTGAGGGGGAGGCAGGGCTGGGCCCCGCAGGCTGGATGTCCAGCGGACACTCCCTGGGCCCACCCGACCTCCTGCAGCTTCACTGAGACAGGCAGACTGAGAATTCATGACGGAGCCACCGTAAGTTATTTACCAAACCTCTTCTGTTTTCCCACCAATCTCCTTTTTCTGAACAGGAAAGACAGAGGTGAAGTTCTCCCGTGAAGAAGGGCCTACGTGAGCAGGCAGCCTGCCCTCTGCTCCCTGGCTGACCTCTGGGAGGGGCAGCCCTGTGGGAGACGCACTGGGCCTCGGTGTCAGGCCTGCGATCGTGAACTTGCCCGGTCTCACGGACACCTGTTTTTCCAGAGAGCTGTTCGGTGTCAGCACACACCCATCATCTCAGGAACAGGAAGGAGCCCTCTGACTACGTGGCATTTCACACTTGCTTCTCAGATCCTTGCCAAGCCTCCCACAGGGGACACCCACGGGACTGCCAGCCCGACACCCGTCGGCAGAGGTGGAACCGCCGAGCCTCCCGCTCCTCGTGGCTCTCCTGGCCCCACGTCCTTCTTCCCGTTCTTCGCTGGTCACGGGAAATGAGGGGGAACCGAGGCTGGGCGGAGGGCCTCATTGTTTGACTGCAGCTGCGCTGTGTGGGTGGAGGGACGGCAGTGCCCACTTCTGCTCACATCCCCCGGGATTGTCACAGCGCAGCAGGAAGTGGGGGCGTGGCCATGGGCTGTCAGTCTGACCACCTATCCATCTGTCCATCCATTCACCCACCTACCTACCCATCCCTCCAACGTCTTAGGGCCCACACCCTGCCGAGTGCTGTGAATGAAGAGAGGAATGAGACGTGAGCTCGTCCCTCAGAGAATTCGGAGTCAGCGGGAGACTGACTACCCGGCAGGCGCACAGAACCTTGAGCTGCATTTTCGTCGGTGCTAAGTCGATGGACAAACCAAGCAAACCTGAGCCAGAACTAGAATACGGCGTTTCACAGGAGCTCCCCACGGGCGCCCCGGAAGACTGGGCCCTCGGGTGGCCCCCTGGTGACCCCGCTGCTTCAGGGAACAAACGCAACATGCACCCGTGTCCCCCGAGCACCCTGTATGGACACACGTCCCAGCCCTCGAACCTTGCACAGTGACCTCCCCGCACTGAGCAACAGCCCCACTGGCTGGATGTCACGACCCCGCTACCAGAAATCGTGGAGCAACGGGAATTGTGTGGAGCGCGGAGAAGGATCCTCCCAGAGGGGACGAGAAAATAGCATGCAGGCAAGGGAAACAATATGCTTTGGGGTTGCTGACACTTTTGACTAAACCCCCGCGTTTTCTGCAGGTCCCTGCATCGGTCGTCATCCTGGATTCCCTCTCTTGCAGATCTCCAGGGCCTTCGTCGGAGACAGGCCGATGGCCCCCCGAGGGAAAAGGAGGAGCCCCTCAGCAGTGGGCGCTGGCTGTTGGGCCCAGAGGCGCAGCGCTCCCCTGCGGCGTCACAGGCGTGCGGGGCGCTGCCATGCTCAGATCGTGGCCTCGCCCCCTGACGTCTGAACTTAGACGCTAAGGCACTTGTTTGCATTGATTCCCATGGACACGAGTGTCCGGGTCACACCCTGTAGGAGACTGTCTCTTGGGCATGTGCATGTTTTGGGGTTAAATCCTCAGTTCGGCCCGCCTCCTCCCAGCTATGTGGCCCTGGACAAGACTCTGGGCCACTCTGTGCCCCAGACACCCATGTGTGAAATGAGGAGACCAGTTGTCCCCACTGTGTAGGTGACAAGGATGACACGAGTTCCTATTTACAAGGCGCTTCCGACGGGGCCCAGCCCGTGGTCAATGCTATGCAGTAGTGCTGACCCCACAAGACTCGACAGGCCAACGGTGCTTTCTCTTCATTTTCTATGGGCGACTTCTTTCTTCTGAATCTTCATCACTGGGTCTCTTAACCACACAGCGTTCTAACCTGGGCCTCGCCCCGATCCCCGAGGGGAGCACCTTCGGTCGGGTGCCCCACCAACGACAGAGGGGGTGCTCAGAGGGGGTGAGCAGTCTGCTGGGGTGACTCAGTGGGAAGGGCAGAGCTGACCGGGCCGGCCAAGCCCAGTGCCAACCCCGCCACCACGCCACGGGTGGGTGAGCCGGACGGAGCCCAGACCCCCGCTGGCTTCTGCCTCCTACCAGCCGCGTGGCCTGGGCTGCGCACTTTTCTGTTTTCTCCAGGCAGCGGTGGGGAGCTGTGCTTCCCTCCCACGCACGGCGTTTGACCTGGGAGAGGGTAGGGACGACGTGCCTGGTGGCCTGGTAGCCCTTGGCCAAGACTGGTCACTCTTCTCTTTATTTATAAGCAACAAAGTAACTTAATTGTTGCCTACCTTTGATGAACAAACCCGGGTCCTCCCCCAGAACAGTGTTGAAGGGCTCACGCTGGCTGCCGCCTGGAGCCTGCTGGGGCAGGGTGGGGGGGGCCCTCCCCCTCCCTGGGGGTTGACTCCCTGGTGAGAACCCCTGGGCCCAGGCAACCAAGGGGTCCAGGCTCATCCATGGTGACAGATACCAGGGACCCCTCTCCGCTTCCTGCTCCTTCTGACTGTGCGGTCTTCATAAGTGACACCTTTGGCCCTAAACTGATGTCCTTGAGGGGAAACCTGTCCCACCAAGTGGCTGGAAGCACCTGTGAGAGAGGCTGTCCTGGCCTGTCAGCCCGGGTTAGGGGTGTAGGACCCCTCCAAAGGACCGAAGCCAGACTGAAGGTCAAGTGGGGTCACCGTGGGAAGATGGGGGGACCGGAAGTGGGGCTGGAGTGGGCCCAGCTCGGGTGTATAAAGAAGCATGAAAAGGGCCTTTGCTGAGTCACAGGAATTCCCAAAGTATAACCTCCATGCACAGTGTGGGGCTCTGCCTCCCTGTCCACTGCCCACTCCCAAGAAGGAAAGCGACTCTTCTGAGGTTACACGGAATCGCCTTTCCCAAGGAGCTTTATTCGTTTATTATTACTTTTTATTGCAGAGCGTAATTACCTTGAGCACCTTTTAATTTGTTCCCATTAAGATGTTTGCATCATAACAATTAGAGGCTGGCGGGCTCCTGCCTCCTTGGCGAGTAGGGGCCTTGCCAGCTGTGAGCTGGCTTCAGGGGAGATGCCGTGAATTGCTGTCCCTCGGCCACGTGGAGCCCAAGGAGATAGGCGAGGAACTTCCTGTGGCAACTGGCTGTCGAATAATCGGCCGAAAAATGCCTTTTACACAAATGAGGTTGAAGAGAGGGAAAAGAAAACCTCACACCCACCTACTCGCCTGAAGCGGTGTGATGAGTCGCTAGACTCTAAGGTGGCAGATGCTTCTGCAGAAGCCCGGGGCGGGGGGCTGTTCTGGGGGGCTCCCCGGGGAGCGGGTCTCTTGCTGTGCCCCCCAGCCCTGGCCGTGTGAAGGGTCCTATGTGCGGCGGGACTGCGGCCACCTCCTGCCATCACAGCGAACTCACCTACTTCCGGCAGAGTTTGTGTCCCAGCCACAGGAGTGACGGGCGTGAGTGTTTGCTGGGCGCCTCCCTGGCCAGGGTTGGTGTTGCCACACTGCCGCCCCCCCGGGGACACCCTGAAGGATGGGCTTGGGTGTGAAGACCTTGGTCCCCTGGGGGTTGTCCGTGAGCCCTTCTGTACGTGGGTCCAGGATACACACCAGGATGGGGCAAGGAGACACCTGGGACCTGACATTTCAGCAGATGCTGTCTTCCAGGGTCATGTCATCACAGGGCCAGCCGCACATGGCCCCGAGGGTGAGCCCTCCCTAGGGATTTTTCAGGGAATGCCTCGCTGTCTTACACTCTGTCACCTCTGAGGGACTCTCGGAGGGACCGACCGGCTGGGAGGGAAGGGTTTGCCTTGGTGCCTCCAACCCTGCCAAGCCAGCACCTTACATCAGAACAGGATTCTGAAGCTTGCTCCAGTTTAAACACCACAGGCTGATAGAAGTGTCCCTTGGGGTTGTCCTGGAACCATGTGAATGTCCCCTGAGGGGGCAGCTCTGGGAGGAGGGGTATGGACACTGATGGTGGGGACCCAAAGCCACCGGACGCACCCAGAGCCAAGCAGGTAGCCCAGTGCACTGCTCGGTGCCCGGGCTCGAAGCCACCTGAGCCTCAGCTCTCCCCACACGGTGTCGCCTGCCGCACAGGGGCCTCGGCGAGTCTCTGCCTCCATGTGGCTCAGCCCTCTCATGAGTCAAACCAAGAGAACAGCGAAACCCACTCTCCTTCCTGCGGTGACAGCGGGCCCTGCATGAAGACGCCTCCTCGGGGACCTGGCGTCCTCCCCTCCTAGCAGCTCTGCCTCAGGCAGGGGGCCCTGCCTCTGCTGGCCCCACTCCCTTCCATGCCTGGGGTCCGCCACGAGAGCGCCTGCCCAGGTTCGAGTGAAGGATTGTAACAAGCGACGCAAGAAACCGGCACCGTGTTGGCGCCTTGGACCCGTTATGCACTCAGTGAACACTAGTGTTACTGTGACCGCTTTTAACGTTAGCAAGCTCAGCCTTCCGCCGGGGCACACAGCCCACGTCTGCACCGCTGCCTGGTGGGGAAGCAGATCCAGTTTTCCCCGAGACACCCGCTGGGCTCCGAGCTCGGTCGCAGGGCCATGCTCTGGGCTCCGAGAGACCCTCTCTGGCCCCAGACCCTGTCCTGCATGACTTGGCGGCATTCTCCAGAGTTGCTTCTACTTACCACCTTCCTCTCTGTGCCCACTGCTCCTGGCTCTCCCCTCAGGTCCCCCCGATGAGCCATCTGGAGCAGGGGCCACTGTGCCTGCTCTACAGGGGTGTGGCCTGTGGCTCTGCAAGGGCAGTGGACGGCTCAGGTTCACACAGCGCAGTGCAGGTGATGGGGAGAAACCCAGCACCTGAGCCCACCCACGGCCTGGGTTCCCTGCTTCCCACCGCCCCACTCCGGTTGGGCCTACTCTGCCCCTGGCCCCCCACCAGACAGCTCACAGACCAGGACCCCGGGACACGGTGGTCCCAGACACACCATCCCTCCTGGAGGGGAGTTTACACATCGGCACCCACTGAAGCCTCCAGGTGAAGGACTGAAGGGCTGCTGGCAGTAGCTGGGTCCCTGTCAGCAAGAGAGACACTTGTAGGAGTCTGGGGACTTTCTGAGTCAGACGGAGGGATTTGAGGGCGGGAAGGGGAAAACTCACAAGTTGCATTTTTAGTTTTTATCCTGAGTTCTGTTTCTGGAATGTGTTTTATAATGTGCATGCCATCAGAATGTTACATCACTAAGCAGGGCAGACGTGTAATTTATATATAAATAAATGCCCATGGGCGGGGGGCATGCCGAATACCTTTTACTTACATGTGACATGTGACCAAAGCAGTTTGGAAATTAGTGCCTGACACTCAGCAGCTCCTGCTCCACTCGGGAAACAGCTTTCTCACACTCAGTGCCTCGTGGGAAGAGACCCCACTGGGTCCTCTAAGGCTAAGGCATGTGGATTCTGAGTGCTGGGCTGTATGCATGAGAGAGAGAGAGAGAGAGAGAGAAGGAAGGGGGGAGGGAGAGCCCTTTATTTCTCCTATTGGAGACCACTTCTGAGCATGAGAACTTTCTCAGAAGCGCTGTGAGGGCCTGTGCCTCTGCGGGTCCCCATCTTGCACAAAGGCAGCTCTGTCCCGCATCCCAGGGCTGCTCTGGGCGCCGCCACCTAGGCCAAGGCCGCTCTGCACCCCTCTGCACGAACACGCACGTTTGAGGCTCCCTGGCTGTTCAGACTTCCCCAGAGGTGCTCCTCAAAACCACCTGTTTAACCATACCATTGCCTGAGGGGTGTGGCTGCCTGTGGCAGGTGCTCAGCGCTGGGCGCACAGGTAAGACCGACAAGGAACGCAGCTGGCGGGGGGCGGGGGGGCAGGTGCTGTGCCACCAGCCGGGGAGCCGTGATGGCTGCAGGCTCCATGCCGGTGGCTCCACGCCGTGTTTGCCCACAGAGACCGCGGTCGGCCCGGCAGGGGGGTGCTGTCTGCTAGTTACTTAGACGCCCGTGTGGCATCAGCCACTAGTGCCTGCAGGACACTGGCAAGAGCAGAGGTGACCCAGGTGCTGGCTGTGGTTCTGGCACTGGCCAGCCGAGGGGCCTGGGATGAGCGAGCGTGTCTGGCTCAAGGAGATGTGTAAGATCACTCGGGGCAAAACCCCAGAAACTTCTACGCGTCCAAAACTTTACGTGTATATGAAGTTATATGGTTCCAGATGCCAACTGCCGTATATAAAACCACGTATAACTATATATAGAAAACACACCCACACGGGTAACTTAGAAAGTATGAAACGGGACAATGTCTCATCGTTCATTCGCTGTTTACACAGATGCACCCACCTCTCCCACACAATTACCCCTTTGTTCTGCACACAACCCAGAGGGTGGCGCAGGGGCGGCGCTGCTTCATTTACTTTCTTAATGTGAAGTAATGATGGGGGGTGACTGGCAGGTGAACAGAATTCCCATTGTTGCCGTTTGTGCTTCTTTCTAGAACTCACACCCTCCGCGGCCCCAGTGTTTGTGTAAGACGGTTTAATAACTCCTCCTCTGCTCCAGGACTCAAGGGCGGCGGCCACGCTGTGCCTGTGCCGCACGAACAGTGATAATGCAACAACCTTGTGAGTTTCTGTTCCCGCCTGTCACTCCGATGTCATCCTGTCCTCATTCTTTCCCGCCGTGTACACATGCCAGCGCTGGAAAGGGCCGGGACGAGGGGGGGGAGAGAGAGAGAGCCCCCGAAGGCATGGATGCGTCTCCCCTTCCCTGCAGTCCCGCCAGACCCTTGGGTGGGTTAGTACATACATGCGCTTTCCGATTTTATAAATTACAGACTTGCCAAGTGAGTGGGCTGGTGTCAAGTTCAGCTGTGACTGTTGGCGAGGTGAGGGGCTGCACAGATGCAGCTGCAGGTGGTGTGCAGTGAGGGGCCGGGTGCGCGGGGTTCAAAGTGCAAATAGCAGCCGTGTCATGAAGAGCCACAGAGTGTGGCTGGTGAGAAAGCCGCTGCTGGAAAATGGCCCCCGACCAGGGCTTTTAGTTCATCTGCATTGCCCTTTGAACATTCTTGAGGCTGTGATAGAAAATACACATCGAAGGCTGTACACGGTCACCTTTTCTGCTCCTTCACTGAGTCGTGAGAGAGGGGGCTGCTCTGAGCACAAGCCCAGCCTCCCTGGAAAACCTCACCCAGGCAGCAGGGGACCACGGGCCCCCTGCAGTGTGCTCAGGGTCCCACTGCTCTTTGCTCTCACTCATAGAGCCCTGTCTGGCAAGCTGACTACTGCGATATTTTCTAGATCTTTCTTTAGGATCTACTTAAAAAGAATCTGAAATCCTACACATTTTCAGAAGCAATACAGCTTTGAGGTGATTCTCCCAGCTATTTGCTTTCTAGGAGTCACAGTCCCCTTTCAGCGAGGACATCGGCGGGACCGGGAAGGAACGCTGGGAGGCCAGCAAAGAAGACAGAGCAGAGGCTCCGCCAGGCCTCAGAGCCGGGTGCTTCCCCCACCCCATGCACGTGCACTCAAGACCGGACAGGTCGTGGCCCGGCTCAGAACCCCTGAGCGCGGGGCGGGTGGACAGACAGGAGTACCAGTGCTGACATGGGCAGAGCCACTGAGCACGCTCAAATCGCCAGCTGAGATTTCTGTGTTTGGCGACCGTTGGGGCCCCTAAAATGTCTGGCAGAGTTCACAGATTATGAAGAAGTGCATCTGAAAATAGACACCTCAGGACCCTGAACAGGGAGGCAGGGCCGCATACGGAATCTACGATCCTCTAATCCAGATTCAGGAAGCAGACAGGGCCGGTCCTCACGAAGCAGAGATCACCTGTCACTTGCAGAAACGCAAGGTGCGAGCGAAGGTCCCATTGCCTGGATGGGCGTGGTGATCTGATGGCCGTGTCTCTCTCTGAGATAAGACAGTGTCAGGTGCATTCAAGGGGGGTGACGGAAAAGAAAGTTTTGCTCGAGAAATTCTGTAGAAAAGAAACCTCGTGGGCCACGAGGTTTTGAGGATTGGAAAGGATGAGGAAGAGACAGAAAGAAACCACTTCTGGTCACGCACTGACACGTGTGGCCCACGGCCAGGGTGGTGGCGAGCACATAAGTGACACGCCGTTGAGAGGAGGCTGTGTCGCTTTCCTCACGCGGTGAGAGAGCCCGGCGCCACCCTGGGCTTCGCCACGGCACGGGGGAGGCATGACTGTGGCAACCTGTAGACAGCTCCCGCCCCTCCCCATCTTGTCTCCAGCCCGTTTTCGGCACATCGGGGACACATACCACCCTCACCACCCTCCAGCATCATCCGCAGCTTCCCAGAAGGATGAAGGAGAGACTTGGAGTTCCTCTGCGTGTTTGCAGAGTGTGGCTGACACAGGAAACCAGAGACGAAGCACTGCCGGACATCACCGTCCACCTGGGGACTGTGTCCGCTGTTGCCGCCGAGACTGTGACTCGTACAGTGGACACCCAGTTACTGGACATCCATTCCCAGCCACCTTTCCCTCCACGTTCCTCCACTCCCCGAGCTAGAAAGGGACAACTCCGTTGTCCTGGGCACCTTCCAGCCAGTGCCCTGTGCCCTGGCTCTGGCCCAGGAGACACGGAGGGAAAGCTTGCAGAGAAGGGCCGCTTTTCCTGAGTAAGAAGACAGAACCCCACCAGGAGTAGGCCCAGAGGCCTCCACCTCCCTCCTGCCTGGACTGATCCGAGCTGCAGGCCTCTCGGCCACAGGTGTGGCATGCTGGACCCCAGCCCAGGAGCACCCGGTCCCCACTGTTCCAGCCGGGGACAGTCTACTCCAGAACGGCCCGTTACATGGCACAGGCCGGGGCCTGCTGCATGGGCGCCGGGAGTCAGGTCTTTCCTTCTGTGTGGCCAGCGTGGCTCTCGCAGGTGAACCACATGCTCGGGCACCACCAAAGAAGCAGCAGTTCAATCCTCTTCTGGCCACAGGGTGCATGTCTCCTGCTTGGCCACCTCCTTCCTTCTCAGGTATTGCTTAGCATCACCAGGGCAGGGGAGGGGCGGGGGAGGGGGAGGGGTGCCGGAAGTGAACACGGGGAAGCCCGTGGGAGCCACGGGCCTGTCCACGAGCTGCTGGGCTGCTTTGTATTCAGGACCCCCTCCCCACTGCCCTGTCCCCTTAAAGCTCTTCCTGACGACACTCACAGCCTGCAAAGCTGTGAAAGGAAAGGCCCCCCTCCTACTGCTCTGGAGAGCTAGGGTCACCACATTTTAGGAGAAAATAGGCCAAGGAAGATGCATCACTTGGGGCCCATGTTACACGGAAAAAGGCTGAGGGCTGGTGGCGCCCAGGGCGCAGGACGAGAGACACGCAGGGACAGGAGTGGCAGAGGGTTTTGCACGTGTTAACATCTGTTCCGGCCCCAGAGCAGCTTCCGGAGAGTCCCCCGAAGAACGGGATTCGGAAGCAAGCTTTTGGGACGACGTGGGAAAATGCTCTGCATCTGTGCATGGATTGGGAGGGCGACCAGTGCCTATCAGAAAATAGGAGAGTGGAAACTGGATGCTCCCAGTGGCCAAACTAAGACACGGGTCACGGCGTGGGTCGAGGCGCCGGTCTGTGAGGCGCCATGTGGCATTCAGCGCCCTCCGACGGGACTCTTGTTCAGAGGCGAGCCCCTCTAGAACGCCGTTGGCCCGTTTTACAGAACCGAGAGGAGACTCGGGGACATCAAATGACTCATCTAGGTCACTAGAAGTTACCTGAGACGCTGAAAAGGTCGCCTGAGCTTCCTGTGCAGGCCTCTGCTCCCTGCCTAGCAAGATGAGCAGCCTGGGCCGCCGGCAGCTCCGGGCTTCGACACAGTGCCTGGGCCGAATGTGAGCACGGAGACCGGCCAGCCCTCGGGGCCTGAGAACCCGCACGTGGTTCAGCGGGCGAGGTGGCTTTTGGCCTGAGAACGGCCTTCAGGAAAAGAAAGCCTTGCGGAGGCGACTCCCCACGGGTCTCCGGACCCGGAGAGGCAACTGCGCAGGTCTCTGCCACGGCGCGCCCCCGCCAGCTCTGACGTGTGGAAGCTGAACTTGCTGAGCTGCACCCTGGGCCCTCTCTCCTTCCCTCTCCTCTTCGTGGACACTCACAAGGAGAAGCCGAAAAGCCATCACGTGGGCAGATTCCCTCACCACCTGCCCGAGTCCCACCGGGGTCCCTGCTGCTCAACCTTCCGCCAGGCTGTTCCCCGCCTCAAGGACTCCTCCCTGTCCTCTGGCATCCACCGTCCCACCATCTCCTTCCCCGACCCTGTGTCACCTTCTCCAGGGGGCTCCCTGCAGTCCCCCCACCCCGGCCCTGAGGCCTCTCCCTTCCCGGCATGGGCCCAGTCCGACCGAGCGTTTTCCCGGACAACGGAGCACCAGGAGCCCAGGCTGACGGGTCCTGCCCCTTGCTCACACCCGTGAGAAGTGCCCGATGTCGGCTACGTGGTCTGTCTGGGAGGTCACTTCAACGACAGCTGCAGAAGATGAGGACGCTGGGGCCCGAGGGGAAGCTGGGTTGAGCTGTCTGACTTGAGCCCGGAGACGGGACGAGGAGGAGAAGGCGCCGCCGTCCCCCACCCCCACCCCAGGCACGGGCCGCCCGCCTCTGCCGGCCCTCTGCGAGCAGCGGCTGCCCTCACGAACACCCGGCTCTCCCCTCGGATGGACATCCACCCAGCCCTGGTCTCTCTGGGACAGCCTCTCCATGGGCAGCACCCCGGAGTCCCTTCCGCCCCAGCACAAGCCCCGGCCTCTCTGTCTGGGCCACCGGGCAGGCCTTTCTGGAGCCCGCATTCCACGTGTGTTCCAAGCAGAGGGACCTCCGGGCTGCTCTCTGCTTCCAACCGCTCTCAAGGGGCCCTGCCCTCTGGTTCCTGGGTCCGCCGCCCCTCCTGAAGACGCTCCGCACCTGGCTGCTCACTGCGGCTGCCGCCCTGGGTGTGGGTGCAGGTGTGAGGCCTCGCGTGCCCCTCCCTGGCGCCCCACGCCCTGCCTTGGCGGCAGAGAGCATCTTGGGAGGGTTCTGAATGACGGGGACAATGTCGCTGGAGGAAGTGGGGCCAAGGCGGTGGCTTCTTTTGGGGATGGCTCTTTGTTCTTTTAAAACTTAAGCATTTCCAAATTGCCTTGTCATTTTCAAAGGTTTCTTAGCATGGAAAGGTACATGGCAAAGGGTATTGGTATGAGTTTAGATAGGTTTTTTAACACCTTTTTTTTTTTAATAGTTCCCAACTGGGCGTGCAGTGTCAGAATGCGAGGCCCCACGTCATGGGGCCTGGGGTCTGACCCTTCCACTTTCAGGACAGCACCCGGGAAAGCACAGGGGCCCTGTGGGCTGGCGCGCTCGGGCTGGCGAAGATGGCTTGCTTTGGATCGAACTGTGTCCACCCCTGAATCTATGTGCTGAAGTCCTAACTCCTAGTGTTTCCGAATGTGACCACATTTAGGGACGGGCTTTTTACAGAGGTCACTAAGTGAAGCCATTAGCGTGGCCCCTGATTTGACGGGACGGGCGTGTCCCCACCAGAAGAGGTTAGGACACGGGCAGAAGACTGCCGTCGCCACATCGGGGGGAGAGGCCTCAGAAGAAACCAGCCTTCTCCACACCTTGCAGCCTCCACTACGACACCGCGGTGTCGGGCCCTCGCTAAGACATCTGGGCTCCAGAATCACGATTCGGCGCATTTCTGGGTTGGAGCCGCCCAGGCCGCGGTGCTGGGTTTGGGTGGACCCACAAAAACAATGCAGAGTTCACACTGTGTACAATGCTCAGATTTGTCTACACGTCCCTGTGATCCTCGGCCTTCGGCTGGGCCAGAAGTGCCTTCGGAAATGAGTTTCTGCAAACTCGGGCAGGCCGATCTTGCAGAGAGGCCCGCTTCCCACACTCGGCCTCCCCTGCACTCCGTCATTCCCTCTGAGGGACGCCTCCGGGCCGGCGGCGGCGTGTCAGCCCCGCTGAGATTTTTACCTGTGGTTCTAGGAACCCGGAGGCATATTAGCATTCAGGCTTCGCGGAGACCACTAAGCCACTTCTAAGAGCCAGGCTATCTGAGGCATTCTGCAAGAACACGTCTGTCGGTGCCGCTGTTTTCCTCGCCACACCCACTGCAGTCTTTGGGGCGACGTGCTGCACCTCGAGAGGGGGCCAAAGTGGGGGTTCGGCAAGAGCCTCATGGTGCGAAGCCAGAGGGATCGTTCCAGGGAATTCTGATTTCATCTTATCTCCTGGCCTCCGCGGACGCAGTGAGAGCGCCGTGCGGTGTGCGCTGTGGTAGACCACACTCGCTTTGCATGCCAGCCTCTCGGGCTGTGTCACCGAGGCTGGGCCCACGCCTCTCCTTCCCCCAGTTTCCACGGGGGCACCTCACCAGCAGTGAGCTCCAGGCTTCCTTCAGCAAGGAGCGCAGGGACTGCCAGAGTGCCGTCCCAGGGAGAAAACCGGGTGTTTTCCCCTCCTGCTCACGCCAGCAGCTGGGAGGGAGCACACGCTAGCAATGACAGGTGACAGGAAAGGGGGATGGTGCTGGCATGCTGATGGCCGGACTGTGCACAGGAGGTTTGGACTGTGCACAGGGTCCTTCCTGTGCATACAGGAAGAACTCTGCGCGGGAGAGTGTGGGGACTGGGCTAGCCTCTGGCGCTGAGGCAATGCCCAAAGGGTCCCCTCAGCAGTGAAATCTGTCACCTTCTGAACTCTAGGGAGCGGTGCAAATCCAGACAATGGAAACCACCCTGTTGACGGGTCACCTTGCTGCACTTAACAGGGACACTGCTGAGATTCCACGCTGGTCCTCTGAAATGAAATCTCAACGTTGTATTATCCAGGTAGAGATGACAAAAGGCCCTGAGTGCCTTTTCTGTGAGTATGGACAGAAATGCCTTTGGTCGTGAGCCCTTCTGGGATGGGGTAGGGGTCCTAGCACCCTGCCCATGCTGTCCCCTTGAAAGCTAACTGCCCGAGTTCCAGCCTGGGCTGGGCAGGTGGCACCCCTGGGCACAGGACTGTGTGGCTGGGCTAGGGGCCAGCGCCCTGTCTTTGCTTGAGTCTGCACAGGTCTGCTGCCTGACCAGTGGGGGTAGAGGCAGGCCAGCACCCCAGCCTGAAATCCAACTCACTGCCCAGGGACGTGTTTGAAATTCCCTGACTCCGCCTTCCTGGGTCGGTGGACTGGGAGACCGTGGTTCTGCGCTGGGTTACTGAAAGCGAGTGGAGGCAGGAAGGTCTTTTCACTGTTATTCTACTGATATTGCTTCCTTCGCTCCTTAGCGGCCCAGAGGAAATGCAGCCGGGGAGGGGCGGCTTGTGTGACTCACTCACGGCGCGTGACTCAACTTCACTAAAATGTCCTCAGCTGCCAGTAAAGAAGCCTTTGAAAACCCTTTAATTTGGAGCTTTGAGTCGGTTAATGACTTGCTTTCTTCCCTTTCTCCCGAGACTCCAAGCCCCTCCCCCCCCCCGTGCACGCAGGTGCACGTGCACGCACGCACACGCGAGCACACACACCTTTGCCAAGCGTGTGAATTTCAGGGACCCGGAGACGCAGGAGCTCAGGGGCACCCACGACAGCGTGTGTTGTGACGAAGCGGCCGGCAGCCCTGAGCATTCCCTGGCCCTCTCGGCTGAATGAATAAGTCATGAGTCACGGATACTATCTGGGTGCACTCGAGAGTTTGTAGCCAGAGAATGAATTCCCCCCTCACCCATCCGTGGCCCCCCGGCTCAGCCGGCCCATCAAGCCACATTTGGCGCGTGCTGGTCGGCGTGCACGCCCTGACCCTCTGCGATGACTGTGACATTTTTATTGGTTTTAGCATAACTCTCTCTTCTCACTAAAGGTACACCGAGTGAGCATGCACACACTCTCACTCACAGCTCGCCCCTTCCCGCTGCACGTTTCAGGGCTGCGAGGCTGTGAGGACCCAGACAGGTTTTCCACGCAAGCTGTTCCACTAGGAAGCCTAGCAACCTCAGGGCGACAACGCCTGACTTAGGAAACGTCCTCATTGCTCTGGGTGAGAGAGGTCTCTCTACACCACAGCTGGCTTCCTTTCTCTCTTGAAAGATGCCAGCTGCCTCTGCACCGAGACCACAAGGAACAACACGCGACCGCAGCCCGGTGCTTTCCGCCCGCTCTATCGGCCCGGCTCCGGCACGCTCTGCTTCCCAGGCACCGCAGAGCGGCCGCTGTGGCCCTGACGGCCCTGGCCGGTCTCACCCACATCTGCGAGCCTCTGCCCCGGGCTGGCACAGCCCTGCTGGCCGGCGCTGCAGGTGGCTCTGAGCCCCAGGCAGGCTGGACTGTGGGCCACAGAGCACGCTGAGCTCAGGACAACTCAGCTGCTGTCACTCCGGGCCAGGGGGGCAGAAACAAAACCCGGGGGGCTCCACGCGAGCCTCACCGTCTGCAGGGCTCTGACCAGGGGCAGGTCGGCTCACTCGCACTTGCCAGAGTTCTCACGCGCCGACTAACACTTCAACAGCTTAACTATTTATTCAGACGTTTCTGAAGAGCTGTCGTCTGATGAATAAGTAATCCAATAGCCTTGTAATCATAAGCCTGCGTTTGATTCCTCCCGCCAGACAGACAGGGAGCCGGCCGGCCAGACGCACCGAGTTGCAGCAACATTCTCTGCAGAGCCGAGAGAAGCAGAGCTAAAAGACCAGCGAGCACTCACCTCTCATGAAGCACTGCGGATACGAAGGAAATGACTCAAATATGCTGTCTGAAGCCATGGCTTCCTCCCGAAAAGGCACCCTCTTCTGAAGGCGGGGGAGTCACTGATTTCTTCTTACCTTAGGAGCGAGAAACCAGGACAGGTCATTGTCTCAGCCTCGCCCCCAGCCACGGCTCCCTACATTTCTTTCATTTTTTTTTTCCCTCGATGCCTCTGGGGCTCCCCACGTCCTATGAAAAATGTACCTTTGCGAAAACAAATATTCAAATTGTTAAAGATTAAAAAAAAAGCGGTGTCTTGGCTGTGGGCTGATGATGCTCGCCGCCTGCGAAACCCTGTGGTCTGCAGCCCTTCTGATTCGCCCTGCCTGCTGACCACTGTGCCGGCGTCGCCTCCCGGCTCTGCCAGCCTACCCCACTTGTGGTTCTGTGGTTGTTTATGGGCCCAAAGAAGTTTTCACACAACCCAAATTACAAATTTAACTGTTCCCCTTTCCACAGCTCCTCTTAATTGGCTCTTGCCAATCATGTGACTTCAATGAGGTCAATTTTTTTTTTTTTTACTTTCTGAGCAATGCCCTTCTTCCCCTCCACCTGCCTCCTGCTGCTCCCCTGCCCCCTGCCCCCACCCCCACCCCGTGGCTGTGCGAGGAAACAGCCGAGTAGGCTTTGTGAGAGAGTGGCTGGAGCAGAAGTGACTCAGTCTCTCGTTCTGTCAATGGTCTTTGCTGATGCAGGGGACGCGGGTCCTGCTGTTGTTATTTGTGGTTTGGGGAAGTACTGATTGTTTTGATTAAGATTTCGTTGCTGCTTATTCGATAGTAGTTCTGCCCTGGCACCAGGCTGCTGCTCAGAGAGGGCGAGGTGCCATCGCTGGGGGCTCTGGCCAGCGGCTCGGGGGGAGTCAGCCCCTGGCGAAGGCGGCGGCGGCGGCGGCCTGAGGCCTCGCAGGGGAGAACACACGGAAGGAAATGTTCGGGTGAGAGTCTGAGCCTTAAAAGGCTCCAGCGACTCCCCAGAATTTTAGAGCCTGAGAGAGGGAAAGCATTTTAATTTGGGGATGAAAAGACCATCTCAATACCAACAATGACGTGGTTCTGTTCCTCCTAAGTGGACACCTTTTCGGTAAGGAGATAAAAATCATCGTTCTCCCCTGCACACACACTCACACACACACACACACACACTTGCACACATTCAAATTAGGAAGCTGAAGGAAAGGAAAGTGAAGTGCTGCCTTTGGGGCGAGAGCAGCGGCTGCCCGGTAAACTCGTTTTTGCTTCCACCTGTGGAGGTGTCGCCTCCCTTCCTGTGTTCCATCCGAGACCCCTCCCCCTGCGCCGGGCTGCGTCACACCTGGGGGTCATGTGCCATCAGGAGCTGTGCCGCCCGGGGAGCATTAGAGGGCTCTGCACAGCAGGCAGCGGGGGCGGGGCGGGGGGGGAGCGAGAGGCCTCTCTGGAGCAAGCCCTTCCCGGGGGCCTGGCGGCAGGCGTGATCTAGCTAATCCTCCGCCTTAGCGAGGAGACGGGCTTGTTCGGAGGTGCCACCGAACACGGGAGACTTGCATGTGGGCACGTCGCTCTGGGCACACGCATTTCTTCCTGTTTCCTGCCCACGGACAAAATGCTGTTCTTTTTAGAGTTCCAAGGTCAAGTGAGACTGTCCTTCCCTAACGAATCACTTTGCTTCGCTGGGCTCCTCATGCAGCCACCACAGCACTGCGGACGCAGAGGGTCTCACCCCCCCCCCCCCCCCCCAGAGAAACCGTGAGACGGGGGCCTCTGAGGAGCTGACCCCGGCCTGTGGGCAGCTCCATGGCACCCGGCAAAGGCATGTGGGACGCCTGGCCAGAACCGCCCCTCGGCTCTGTCCCCTCCACGGTGTCTCGCCCACACCCCCAGTGGTGACAAGCTCGAGGGCAAATGGCACAGGTGCTGCCAGGGCACAGGCAGGATTTTGACTCAGGCCCGTTTTGACTAAAGCAGGAATCGAAACTCAAGAGTCTGCTTTCTCCCAGACTTGTGCAAAGTGAGCTCACCCAGTGTCGACACCTCATTAATGTGTGCAAGAATCGTCCTGTGAGTTTGGTTCACGAAGTTTATTGACAGCCACGTGTCACGCACGTTGCTAGGACGCTGTATGCCTTGGTCCCCGAGAAAGCCACATTCAGGTTACTCCCCAGGCATGTCTCTGCTCTTCTCCCCTCACCCTCCCTGGGAGGGCCCTGACAGCTGAATGCTCGGCCACACAGCTGCCACCTCAGCGGCAGTTCTGGCTTACTAATGACTGAGCAATGCAAGTGGCAATGTAGAGAAATGCTTCCCATGCTTCGTTCTAGAAACCCCCTGATGCTTTCGGCCTTAGGTGTCCAGATGCATGGAGGGGGTGGGTGTGTTAGCTAACTGCTCGAATTCCCAGCTTGTCCCTGCTGGCTTAGTTACAGCTGGCCATCTCTCCTTCCCAGGGGAGTGTTCGTAGAACCGGTTGGTTTAAAGGCATCTGTGGGTCAGGCTGGGGTTTGCTGCTATTGTTTGTAACCGGCCAGGCTGGGGCTCCGCCGGGGCACCAGGGGGCAGCGTGTGTAGGCCTGGCCACCGGCTGGTGCTGTCTTCCTCTGGTTTATCTGCCACCACAGCCACAGCAAAAGTTCACAGCTCGGGGAGGTGACAGTTGGAGCCTTTCTGGGCATCCTCCAAGTCATGACAGTAAGTAAAGACTCAGCCGGTTGCTGGTGAACTTGGCCTTACCACTTCCTTTGGAGGCCAAGGCGAAAAGACACATGTCATCAGTGCGCCGCCCGGAGAGCACTCAGTGCTCAGCGAGCTGGGGCGAGTCAGGAGCCTGGAAGTTTGTGCAGTGACCCACACCCTGGGCCCCGCTTCCCGCAAGTGACTCAGAGCCTGGGCTGCGGCCTCGGGAGCTGTCCCCGAGGCTGCGGCCGACTGTGGCTTTGCCAAGCCTTTGGACGGTGGCGTTCATCCTCACTCAGATTGGCTGCAGCTTCCACATGTCACTGTGGGGCAGGGGAGGGTGAGCTCAGGTGTCGCTTTTAATGGCTCTATAAAAATACCAGCAGAGGTGGAAGGATGCATAGTTGCATAACCTTCTAATTAATGCGCAGTTCTGTGTGCAGCCCCGTCCAGTGGAAACATTCTCCGCTGGGCGTCTCCCTTCCACCATTACTGAGCACTGGCCCTGACGTGCTTGTTCCAAAGCAGAGTCTGGCCAGAAAATGGACCCCAAAGAGGGTCCCCCAAACACCGGGTGCAGTCTGAAATCCCGGGACACCATTCTGCCTGGTTCTCCACGCCACTCATTCCCTAAGTTTTCTAAATCTCTGCACTGCCCCGGAGGTGCCCTCCAGAAACCTCTGTGTCGTGCCGACGATGACCTCGGCGATGGTCATTAAACTGCGACACAGGTGCCAGGGCTTCCAAAAACGACCGAGACCTGAGCTTGGTTTTAAATACCAGAGGGTCCCCCACAGGCCCCGCTCTGGAAGGTCTTCCTTCCCAGAGACCTTCCCGAACCCCGTGATGGCGTCCGCCACGGGCGCACCTGCCTAAAACACACGTCTCTCCCTCCTCCGGGTGGAAGTTCGGTTCAGGTTGAAGTGGCCACAAGGATTTGTTTTACAGCCAGACAAGAGTTTCAGCATTTCTTTTTCTTAAGCTCTCCCTAGAGGAAGATGCCTAGCTCTGTGGGGAAATAGGACTGAACAACAAACAGACAAAAAAAAAAAGAAAAAAAGCAGCTCATCCAATGAAGGCTGAGGAATGATATGAAAACCTGTTGGGGGATCATTGTTTCAAATCTAAGAGTTTCGCTGCTTCCCTGCTCTGGGCGGGGGGGGGCGGGGCTTGGGTGAGCAGGGAGGGTGTCACCGCGGACCTGGTGGGAACCAGCCTCCTGGGCTCCACCCCGAAGCCCGAACCCGGGGCTGTGTCCACAGGCCCTCCCGGCGCCCCCTGCACACATCATGCCCGGGAAGCACCGTCGCAGGGGAGTCTCGCCCAGGCAGGGACTGGGTACACAACGCTCCGATGTTTTCCACATTCTTGAGATCTCTTTTTAACTTAGAGAGAGCTTTCCGAAAGGTCTGGCCTTTCTACCTCGTTACCTTGCTGCAGGGTTTGGTAAGCTCTGGAGGTTTCTGGCGGCAGGAACCCACGAGAGGCAGGGCTTGAGTCCTCCAAGACAGAGCTTCCGTGGGACGTCACCCGGCGCTCTCACCTCAAGTGCCGGGTTTGGGTCAAGTTCGCAGTCTGAGGTTTGGCACACCAGGTGGGAGGCTTCGGGGTGCTGCGTCTGCTGGACTGGTGGCCACATGTATGTAAACAGAAGGCATTTTTCCTCAAGGGGCGTCAGGTTCTCGGTGTTCACCTCGTTTGCAGTTTGGAAACATGTTTGTCCCAGACGCCACGTGCTCCCCAGGCAGCGTGTCCATCGGCCTCAGTGGCCCCGCCCTGGGCTGTCCTCCCCATGGGTTACCCGCCTCTGCCCTCTGGCCATGGCCTTGCTGGTGTCAGGCCCTGTGCTTTCCCCTGAAAGAAGGGGACCCAGCCTTACCTTGTCCCCACTTGTGACAGCCAACCCTTTCAGAGCCCAGCGGCCCGCGGGCACCCAGGAGTTTGGCCACCTCGTTCGGAGGCGCCTGGCCCCTTTCAGCCTGCGCTGGGCCAGGAATCTTGTTTGGGAGGGTTTCTCCTTACAGAATCCTGGCTCCTCTGCTTCTGCTGCCATTCGAAACCAGGAGGGCAAAACCGGGGACTCAAACAAACCTCTTTGAATGCTAGAAATGTTTAGCATTCGAGGTTGGGTCCAAGGATGGAAAACATTTCGAGCTGGGGCCGAACCTTGCAGCTAGTTCCTGCAACCTTGGGGCTAATTTTAGCAAGAGCTCTAGGCAGGGAAAGCTGAGGGAAGTGAGGAAACGAAAATCCCCCTGAGCCGGAGAAGCGGGAATCGCACTGGTCAGATAGCGGAGGGTTCCGTGATTCCATTTATGTGGCTCGAGGCGAGGGTCCCCAGGCTCGTCCCAGTGCCTGGCTGCAGGAACTCTGGACTCGGGTTGCGATCGCCACTCCCTTTCCTGGTGGTAGGCAAATTCAGAAACATCCACGTGACTGTTTACAAACCAAAACACAATACCGTCGTTTTCACCGGGGTCCCTACTTTTTGGACTATGCAAAGTGGCTCTGAACGGAATCAAAAGGAGGCCTGTGGAGGGTGTTTCAGTATGGAAACGCACGCTGTGAGAATTTGAATACTGGCACTGGCCAGGCGTCCTATTCCCCGGGCGTGAGGACCGCTGACCGAGGCCTGGCTCGGGTGAGCTGAGGCACCGCTGCTGTGGGTGCTGGAGAAATCCGGCGTGTTCATCACTTAATGTTTGAACTAGATGTTCTTTTGGAAGGCCATCGTCCTGCTCGACTGAGGCAGGCTGCAAATTCTTTCAGAACCTCAAAATGTCAAAATTAAACAACATCAAGTCTACTGCGAACACAAAATATCACACATCAAACTGTGCTGTGTGGACTTGACTCTCCTGTTCCCTGAGGTCCCTGTCCCTCCTGTGCCAGCTCAGAAACTGGCCGGGTTGTGGGGGGAGCGTGGCTGGAGGGCCCTGTGCCCACATGGGGCTGGTGTCCGAGATGGCACTCCTTCAGGACAAGGGCGTGTGGAGAGACAGCTGGAGGCGGCAGAACTGAAGGGTGACAGGGGTGAAAAGGAGAACTGACCTGGGTTTCCGTCATCAGAGGACAGTGACCTTCGCCTGGGGACACATGCATATTGATGGCCTTTGATTGTGAAGGAGGCATTAATCGTAGTTTGTTTCTCTGAACCTTTTCAGAAGTCACCGTCGCTGTTGACACCCCCCGATTTATTCCACAAGTGGGGGCTGGCGGGCGTCTGTGTCTGTCCCCATGGACGGCCTGCTGGGGACTGAGACTTGACACCCTACTCGGTCTCCCAGTGGTCATTTTGCAGAGGTCGGGGGCTCCAGAAAACCGACCCCGTGCATGTTCAAAGGCCTGAAATCATCTGGGCCTCTTAGAGAAAACGCTGAGCTCCTTAAGTCCACGGCTTCTTACGTCGGCACTAACACCACGGCCAAGGAAGAGCTGTGCAGGGAACACACCCTCAACCAGCTTCTGTGGGTGACTTTAACCCCTTCCTGCCGTGCCTTTGTCTTTGAATAGGAACCCATCCTTGTCCCATTGACGGGTCTTCCTGGTCAATTCCTCCTCCTTTTAAAGTGCTGATGCTCCATGATTGGCCGGCCTCCTTTCTCTTGACTCTCCTACCTTGGCCATGGGGTCGTGCCGTTGCTGTATGCACGCACTTAGACTTGCCCTCTCTGAGAAACTCAGGCCTCGAAGCCCTCTCCTCCCATCTCTGCCTCCACGTAAGCCTATGTCAGGGCCTCTCCCCCCAGGGCTCCTCTCAGCCTCCTCCACACGCAGGGTGCCTGGTGCTTGTCAAGGACGCACCACCTCCCAACAGCGTGGTTTTCCTGCCATTCTTCCACTGTCACAGCGTGAATTCACTTGTCTAAATCTCTGGCGGAAGCAGCCAATTCCCCCTTCACTCCTGCATTGCTGTCCCTTCCGATCTTTCCCTTGGGCTTCACCAAATCTCAGGAACGCCCTACTTCCCTGCAGCTGTGGTTACTTCCTTGGGTATTTATTTCCTAGTCCTGGGCTGGGTGGACCGGTACTGCTCGGAAGAAGTTCATGGTCTTCTGAACCATCCCCGTAAGGAACGAATAGCAGACACCAAAATGACAGGTGGGCATGGGGCTGGAATTGGGAAAAGGCCTGATGGAGGCTTCCAGGACACAGACTTCAAAGAAGTGCCAACTCGCATGCCGGCCCTGAACTTGCACGACCCTAAGAGTGAGAGCTCCCTGGGATGGCGTACCCTAGGCACCTCATTCGCCTGGCCCTAGTCTCGACCCTGGACACGGCTCACGAGCTGAGCGCAGACCACGGGCTGGGCAGAGGCATCGTCTGAGTCAGGGAGAAGCTGTGTGGCTGAACAGGCCGTGGTCACGAACCAGCAGAGTTCTGAGTGGGACCTTGACAGACACGCATTTCATTCTGTCGGCATTAGACATGCACATTTTCGACAGGAAAAGGGTGGGGAGAGCCGAAAAGATGGGGCAGAGCTCTGAGGCCACAGGCAGGTCCCAGAGCAGCTCCACCTGCCTGGGAGGCGGTGAGCAGCCCCGCATGGTGGGGAGAGGAGAATTCATTCAGGAGACCCAGTTAGAAGGAGAGCGCTTGGGCCAAGTGAAGGGGAACCCCGTAGGCCGGGGTGAGGAATGCTGCACACAGTGGTGGGGGGGTGCATCAGAAGCTCTGGAGCACAAGTGTGGTGGGTAAGGCCGGAGTTTGGGGAAAACGGAGCTGGTAGCAGCCCCAGTGAGTATCCTGTTCATCTGTGGAGTCTTGAGAACTGGGTTCTGGGCTGTGTTTGGTCATTATCATACTGCAGCATCTATCACTGTGCTCAGTACATAGAGGTGTTTTGAATGAATTAAGCAATGGATAGATGGATGGGTGAATAGGTAGGTGGGCAGTTAGATGGATGGATGGGTAGATGATGGATGGATGGATGGATGGATAGACAATACTTTGCTGGAATAAGCAGCAGGATGATCCGAGCCTGAAATTCTTTGGCTGTGGGTAACCAGCACTTTGACTGAGGACATGGGTAGTGGGAATGGAGGGCTGACTCCATCAGCAGTCTTAGCTTTTCACTCCCCCTGGCGTCCTACCCTTTTCCCTTTACCTGTGGTCCCCTCCTACTCTGACCCTGAGCTTGGCTTTATGACTTGCATTGGCCAATGGGATGAAAGCAGAGGCTCAGGAAATGGCTTGCTCATTTGAATGTCTGAGCTGATGTCCTGGAAGCTGGGACACCTGGAAGAGAGCCAGCCGTTCCAGCTGAGGCCACCCAAGGCCAGCCAGGAGCCAGGGGACCGTCGCACACTCCAGTGAGTGCCAGCCTAACCCAGAAGGACTGACCAGCCAGTTCCAGTCACGAGCAGCAGAACTGCCCAGGCCGCACAAGGGCTAAGCAGTGACGGCAACTGTTTTCACCCACGGAGTTTTGGGTGGTTTGTAACACTGCGTTATCCTGACCATCATTTTTGTAGGGAAGAGACTGAGGTGCAGAAAGCACCAGCGCTGAGCTGCAGGCTGAGGCGGTGAGGCTGCATTTTTAAAGTGAAGGCGGTAGCAAGCTGCAGATGGGGAATGCACGGGAGTTGGGGGGGACAGGGCGAGATGGCAGGGGGCGGGGGGAGAGCCGCTGAGGCAGGGTGATGTGAGGAGCAGCGTGAAGGGGAAGGATGCGTGGTCCAGAGAAGGGGGGAGAAGTCTCAGGGGGTGGGGAGAAACAGTCAGATGTTGGAGGGACGAGAGGAGGACGATGGGGGGGCCAACAGCGCTGACTGGAAGGAGCCACTTGAGGGCTGTCCCTTCCCGACGCCTCCGCAGACTAAACAGAAGAGCGGCGTCCGACGGTGCTGGTTTGCAGACAGGCAGCCCCTCCTCTGCTCCACTAGGACGTTCATAGGAAATTGCTTATTACGTGGATATGTTTGTCCAAATGTATCTCAGTTGGTTATGTGGAGTTTTCTGTTCCAATACAACTCAAAGGACAATATTTACGGAGCATCTGCTGAAACAGAAGGGCAGGAAGTTACGTGAAAGGAAGGACTGCTTGGGCACTCTCTGCCGTGGCAGCCCGCAGAACTGCCAGGGTCTGGGGCGCGTGGGAGGCATTTTCATGATAATCAGAAGCGAGCCAAAGGTTTCCCAGGTAAATGGTCCTCCAGAAAGTTTCTGACCCTGGCCTCACTTAACCCGGTAGTCTATACTGTCCGTTCTAGCAGAATCTAGAGTTGTATCTTAATGTGTGGACGCGAGTGAAACTTAGAGATTTTGTTCCAACAGAAAAACTAGCTTGTGTTAAATTTCACTTCAAACTGCATACACCCACACACTCAGATACACATGCACACACACACACATCCAGGATGTTGGTTTTACTCTATGCTGTGCCCTCGCGTGGCTCCAACGGGCGAGCGAGCCCAGGCAGCGCCTTCCCAGGCCCCACGCTCCTGTGGCTGGTCGACAACACAGAGGGCAGACCTCGAGGAGGTGATTTCACGGGAAGTCAGATGACCGCAGCGTCTCACTGGGCAGAGGGCATCGTGTTGGGTGCCTCTCTTTTTGGCGGCTCTACTCCAGTGCTCACCAACAGCTGTCCAGGCTCCCGGCTCCCAGGTCAACCAGACAGAACCATGGAATCACGCTGACCAAGTCGTTTCACCCCTTTCTGCAACGGCGGGCCTTCCAGGGGACCCTTTGCAGGGATGCCCATGGAAACTCAGAACAAGGGACAGAGGAATGATTCGGTGTTGACAACGATGTCCCCTGTTCTGTGACGGGGCCAGGACAGTGCTGCCCTGGACTACCCCGGACCTGGTTATTCAGGTGGTGAGAAGTAGGTATGAGTTCTTTCAGGTTCACAACCTCTCGCCTATTAAATACACACCCTTTGACTCTAAGGTCTCCGTCGTTGCTCCTGTCACTCACCCAGTGAGTCAATGAGCTTTCGGGCGGGCTGGGAACATCTGGAAGAATTTGGTGACTTCGCTGTGCTTCCAGCCCTCACCTAATGGAGTCATATATCGTGGGCCGGTTGCTTACCCTCAAGTTCAAGTTCATCTCTGCAAAGGACACACTTCTATGATGCAGTGGGAGTAGGGGTGCCAGATTTAGCAAAACAAATAAAAAGGAATGCACCTTTAACTTTGAAGTTTAGAGACAAAAATGAATGTTTTAAGTGTGCCCCAAACCTTGCATGGGAGAGACATACAGTAAAGAATTATTCTCCGTTTAACTGAAATTCAAATTTAACTGGGTGTCCTGTATTTCATTGGGTGGTCCGAGTTGACGGCCAGGCTGGGAGATACGAGCATGCACCCAGAGCACCGAAGAAGCGGCAAGCTCTGGGGCACACTGCAGTGTAAGGAGGGCATAATGGAGGACACCAGTGGGCTTCAATCACCGCAAGCTGGGGTGGGTTGTTTTCTATTTCCTTTTCCCCGCAGCCCTGTCAAGGCCCTGGCGGAGTGTTTAAAACCAGGCTCACCTTGCCGGCGGTTTGTCCGACAGTCAGAAACAATGGCGAAAGGGATCATTTTCCCCGTTTTCCATGCAGGACTCACCTGCCTGCTGGGCCAGGAGGCCCTGCTGCAGCATTGTTCCTCTCCGCTCCTTTCCAAAGGGGAGCCGGGGCGTGCTAATTGCCGGGTGGCCCCTACGCTAAGTGGATGTGGACGGCAGCTGGGAGCTGGGCGGGCCCTGCACGCAGGGGCTTGGGTTTCCCGTGCAGCCAGCGCTCTAATCCTGCACCCGTCCATCTGCGCTAACTTTTGTTTTCGGTCTCAAGCAATTGGCCGGAGCTGAAAACATAAACACCCCCATGTGCTTGCCCTTGTCATTTTCTCTTCATGTCAGTTTTGGAAATACACCTGGGAGAACAAAGGCGCACAGTGAACCCCGCAATTACCAACCATGGGCAGGCAGCAAGCGCTCCCACAGCAACCCTCACCCCGCCCCACCCCACCCCACCCCACCCCACCCTCTGCCAGGAGGGGCTGCTGCCGGCTCCTGGCTGTCCTGGGGCGCTGGGGCCCCCAGTGGCATCCGGGCTCCGGATCTGAGGGCCGGACCCTCGCCCACTTCTGTCTGGGGACAGTTGATGTCAGTCCTGTCGAAGAGGAGCCATTTAGGAAGCTCATCTCCTGACTTATTTTGAGTAAACAACAGGGACAGACCACGCCCCGGGCTGGGGGAACCATTTCACCCCGCCTAGGTGGCAGGACACGACCGGCTTGTCGCGTGTGAAACTGTGAAAAGGAAAATCAGATCCCTTTTCCCCATGACCTGGCTTTGGCAGAAAGACCCCAGAGGGTCACTGAGCAGGGGAGGCCAGGGGGTGAGGGCAGGGAGGGACATGTGAAAACACCTCCACCATTTCACACCTTGGGTGCACACCTGATGCACAGTCTGCACATCGGGAACATTTTAGTGGGCAAAATAGGCAAAAACGCTGTCCCATTTGAGCCCCAGAGGCCAGGCGGTGTGGAGGAGGGTTAGGGGTGTGCGTTCTGGAGCCACACTGCCTGAGTGCGAATCTCAGCCCAGCCGCTTCCCTGCACCTGGGCAAGCAGCCTGGCGTACCCATGTCTCGGTTTTCTCGCCTGGAAATAGGGATGATGCTCACTTTTCTCGTGCAGCTGTGGTGGTGGGGGGGTAATAACATTTCCTGAAGAGGGTGGCCGTGAGGACGGATTGGGTGGGTGGGTATGAAGCACTTAGAAGGGTGGTTGGCACCCAGGAAGCACTAAGTACAAACCTATGTGCTCTTACTCAATGGTGACCTTGCCTTGCTATTTAACACTAATTAATGCGGTGTTGCTGGGGCCGTTTGCATAAGTGATGGAGAAAGGGAGAACAATATCGCCTTTCAAACGATTAGGGGAAGGCTGGGAGGAGGCGGCTGATGTTCACGCTCCCCGGGGTGCAGCTGGAATGACTTCAGAAATTGTTTCTGTTTGCCGCATCCTGGTTTGGTCCCAAAGTGTCCAAAGCGTTTCTTCCTTTAAGTAAACCTTCAGAAATCACCAGCACGGCCCCGACAACACTGACCGTCTGTGTCATGTGCAGAAAGCTCTTTCACTGCCACTGAATCAGAAATCGGAATGACGGGATTGGGTGGTTGGACTGAATTATGTCTAGAACGTTCTCTGGGCTCCCCGGTGCCTCCCCATCGCGTATCTCCTGCCCCTGCGTTTCCTTCTGCCTGAGAATGGCGATGTCTTGGCTGAGGGCAGCTCATTTGGCAGCCCAGGAGCAGGCTCGGCTGGTGCAGCCACAAGAACCTGGGATGAAGCCGTGGCTGTAAGCCACCGAGACGGGGGTTGGGGGATGGTGGTCTGCGGTCCTCATCTAACCCATTCTGACTCACACGTGGGCTCCGACCAATGGCGGCCTCACTCACTGTTTCCACTCTCCAGTGTCAGTGTGTCTGGGACTCGTTTGTTCATCGGTCGGTTACTATGGCATGAGGCTGTGTCTTGTGCACTAGCGAGTAAGGGCTGCACTGCAAACAACCCTCATTCCCCAGCGGATTAGGGTGGACCCACCCATGCGTGCACCTGAGTTCACTGTTCTATCCTGTGCTCACTTGACCGACCCTTCGAGGTGCCCCGTCGGGGCCGCCATCTGGGCCGGGTGCTAGGAAAGCAGGCAGGCTGTCCAGACGTGCAGAAGGGACGAGGTTGCAGTCCCTGTGGGGCTTATCAAAAGAGTGGAGAGACTGTCTTTCTAGACATCTGCTACAGGCTGTTCCAGGTGACACTTTCTACTGGAGGCGTTCACGTTAAGCCCTGGCTTCGAGTGATAGCATTTTATGATTTGGGACTGACTGAGTGGCCACCCTGATTTGTAGCCTTTCAGGGATTAAAAGGCAATCACATCCCTCATTTCTTAGCTTTCCAGGCTAAACGTGTGCATTTAATTAAATTTATCTCTCACCAAATACCTTCTCTTTCTTCAACAATGCTACTTACGTCTTCTTGGCTATTGACACCTCAGCAGCGTTTCTCCTTTCACTAGATATCCAGAGTAACTGAACTCTCTCCAGATTTGGGCATCCCGTTACTTTGTTGGAAAGGAAGATAATGTTTTTTTTTTCCTACTGTTTTCCTTCCAAAATACACCTAGGTAGTAAGCACTGTAAACATATTTCTGATTTACAGTCAGTGTCTGGCCAGAACTTTCTAGATGATGGGCTCAGTCTCCCACTCTTTTGTCCTCATCACCATCTGCACTTGGGTTATGTGCGCATAGGGTGCAGGAGCGAGGGGGAAACTCCTGAAACTGGAGCACGTCACCACTTTTCCCAGGACCCTGGGCACATCACGTGCCTTCTTTATTGCCAACTGACTCCGTGTTCAATAGGTTCTAAATCTGGTTATAGACCTAAACTCCGGAGTAAATAAAACTAATCGTCATGTAGCCATGGGCAAATGGAATTCTGCATCTCAACCGAAGTAAGGAGCTTGGCCAAAAAGACATGAAATCACAATAATAACAAAAATATCCTTCCTTCTCTGGTGGCTATATTTTCACTTGGAAAGATGTTTCTTTATGCAAGCAGAGAAGGCAAAGAATGAGTCTATTTATTTTGATTGTCAAACTGATGGTATTTGATAGCTTAAGATACTTCCTTTTTAAAAAGAAAATAAATGACCAGGAAATGTTAACTTCATCAGCAATGGAATTCGTTAGAAGTTATGAATTAAACTCACTGTAATTGGTTGACCCCCTCCCTAAGCGCCTCACACTCATTGAATTCTCGCAAACCCATATTCGTCCCTATTTTACAGATTAGAAGACTGAGGCCTACAGGGACAGAGCGGTCTCCGAGGCCACACGGACAGAAAGCGGGGTGGCCAGCGTCTCACACCGAGCCGGCCGCCTCCCTAGTCCCACCTGCCGTGTCTGCGTGGGAGTGTCCGCAGGGTTCCACGTCTTCACCTTTGCCCTCTGTTTTCGCTCTTAGTCCAGGGTCAGCTAAGACACGAAAGGGGAGGTTTGTTTCAACAGGAATTCAAACTTCACACACCTTGTCGACCCGACCTGGGATCTCTCTCTGAGGTTAGTAGAAATATTTTCACTAAAGTTCAGAGGGTCCGTAGGAGGTAATACCCAAATGTTATTGTCTTTCTTGCCTCCACAATATGCATGTATTTATAAGGTGTTCAATTACACTACAAAGGGGCCATACATTCCCTTTGGAGATTTAAACAGCCGGTTTGAGGGGTAATATAAGTTGACCATGCCTGGGCCCGCATTTGCGTATGTCTTCATAAAACACAGGACGCATGTAGGTCGTTTTAGAGCTTACTCAACTAGGGGATGGCATGAGCTAGCAGATAACTAGATTGTGAAATAATTTAAAAAGACCATCTAATCCTCCCTTCCTCCAAATACCTTGGGCACTTTTCAACTACGACTGTGATGCATATTGTGAACTGCCTCACATGGCTTCTACCTACGCCCACACCGCCTCTTCCCTGACAGACAGTGAAATCTGGAGGGCAAGGGGCACGTCTCACCCATTGTTAGGGTCCTTTTAGGACTTAGGAAGTTGGTAGGGACCCATCCCCTTTTTTTTGACTGGTACATCAGTCGTCTGTTGCCATAATCGTGCTGCATTAAAAATATCCAGAAATCCTGTGTGTGTTTAACAGTGTACATTAATGATTGTTTTGGGGTCTACCAGTTAGCCGGGCAGCTCTTCCTGTCTCAGCTGGGTGCATGCACACGCCTGCTGTTGGCTGCCGGTTAGGTGGGCAGGTTTGCTGATCTTGGCTGGCCTCTCTCAGAGGTTTGGGGTCAGCTAGTGCAGGATGGCCTCAGCTGGGACAGCCGGGCTGTGTCTCATCCTCCACGATGCCAGTGCAGGCAGGTTCTTATGAATGTGGAGATGACGGCAGGAGTGAGCAGAAATATGCACAGTGTCTCTCAAGGTCTAAGCTTGGAACGGGCCCGTGGCCGTTTCTGCTGCGCTCTACTGGTCCACGCGAGTGGCAAGGCCGGCCCTGACTCAAGCGGTGGGGGCGTGGGTGGTACCTCTTGATGGGAACAGCTGCAGTTACATTATAAAGGATGATGACACAGGAGCGCTGAAGAACTGGGGCCACTCTGAAACCCATCCTTCACCACCAGAAACAGTGAATTGAGAGGATTGTCAGGAGGTGTCATGCGCAGAAAGAGGGAAAGGGTGCAGCAGCTGGTGCGGGGGTCCCTGCCTTCTCCATAGCTACTTGACCCAACACATGTCACGTCATCTCACGTCACGTCATCTCACGTCACGTCATGTCACGGCCTTAACCACGGCGTCTCATCTTCCCGAGGTGGCTGTGAGAATCTGGAGGGATAACTCACACTGCCTTGCTCTGTAAATTAGAAGTCTCAAGGCACGTGTGCGCCGTCCGAGCGGTTACAGCAGGCGCGGTTGGAAAGCCGCCCTGCCCGTCCAGGCGGGGACGGAGTCTGAGCAGCCCCTCAGGGGACGGGTAAGTCCTGTGAGCAATACTTCCTCACTTGACCCCAAGACCGGATTCAATGCATCCTGAGAACCAGAGAGGGTCCTACCTCGCGCGCACGGCGTCACAGGGGCCCGCTCGAGGCACAGACGGTTTCAAACACACACTGTGACCCACACCTTCTGGAAGAGTGGACCACAGGAGGGTGGCACACAGAACTCCCAACTTCTGCAGTTGTTTCTGCGGGAAGTTCCCTACAGTAGGAGAAGTCACGCCTTCTCCTCTTCCAGATGTCATGCAGCCAGAGTCATGGGGCCCGACCTCCTACTGCGTCCTGGGTCAGTTTCCCAGCCCTCCTGGAAGCGAGGCATAGCTCGGGGGACACTGATGACAGAGCCCTTTGTGGTGCTCCAGTGGGCGGGCTCCCCCACCTGGCGGCAACCCTTGTGATTCGAACGGAGGCGTGTTTTGCATAAATAACTTGCAAGGAGTCTTTTACGAACCCCAGTGGGTTGGCCCTGCTGCTGAGTCAAATGTTAATGCAAATATTTAACACATTGCGAGAAATGACATTTAAAGGAAAGAGAACCCAACCTAATTTAATATGTGTAGGGGACAGCCCACAGTGTGCTCCCTACGTACAGAACTCTTAGCCACTGGGCTTCCGTGACTCCGTGTGGGACCCTGAACAAAAAGACCTCGCTAGGGGGAGCACATGGAGAGAGAGAGCACGCACTGCTTCTGACTCGTCCTCCGGAAGACTCATCACCCCACATGCAGACGGATCCTGAACAGAAATAACCTCGGGCAGCGTTGCACAAGGCGGACCAAAGCGACATGCACGCCAACAGCACAGATTTCCCCTCTGCCTGGCTTTGACGTGCCCCACATGCTGTACGGAGCTCAACCTGACGTTCATTTAAAACCCGACCTGCGGCGTGGCATGGCGCTGGCTGCGCTCACTCCGCACACCCAGTCACGGGTTCTTTGGAAACGGTGCTGCTTCACTCACTTGGGCTGCCTGAAGCCAGATGCAAAAACAGCTGGCTTTTGCCTCCCCCAACACACATGCCGCTTACCTTCCCTTGGCTCCGCCTCCCGCTCCTGTGGCCTTGAGGGACAGGTCCTTCCCCTTGACCGGCTCTGAGTGCCATCCCGCTTTCCCGGGGAACCTTCTGAGGGGAGGCTGGGGGGGCCCCCGGGGGTGACCTGGAGCGGCGCTGCGGGGCCACCAGCAGCAGCGCTCCTTGGAGGAAGGACGGCACTGCCCTTTCTTCATTAAGTGTATTTATAAACATACCGAGCATGAAACATTTCTCCTTTCTTCCCAGTGATGGATGATTATATGTCTATGAAATGTTTTCATTTATTTGGCGCCAGGGTAATCAGAATCAGTCGAAACCGTCCCACTGAAGGGAAGGAAAACAAGGAGGCGCGGGGCGGCCTGGGCTCCTTCCCCGGAGCTTCTCCAGGGTAGTAGCTGGCGGGAGGCTCCCCGTGCAGAGGAACACGGGCCTCGCTGCTAATTACTCCCAGTCGTGCTCATGGCTGCTGTCCACGGGGGCCGCAGCCCCTTGGGACGTTCAAAGTAATCTCCTCCGCTCGGGGAGCAGCGTGGGAGCGGGGGCCGGCCTGTGCGTGACTGTTTGGGCTGGGGTGGAGCTGCGCCCGGAGAGCCCTTGTGAATGGAGGGCTCCTGCTTTCATGTCTGCCCTGGCCCGGGCTCTGGGTCAGCCGCTGTGATCTCCGACATCCTGTTTAAACTGCTGTTTTCCACTACAGGCAGACAAAACGATTTCTATTCTAAGCTCCTAATGCTTGGGCAAAGACAGGCCACGGAGGTTCGGTGGGGAAGCCGGGCTAACCTACCTGCCTGGGAGAAACGTACAGAAAGCAGACGCCCCGTTCCTTCCTTTGCTGGGGTTCTTGGATGGCTACAGAGCCCGGGTCTTTGTTTTGCAAACCCATCATCGTTTTGGAAAGGCCCCTGTTTGGGGGAGTTCATGCAGCATAAACTGCAGGGCGGTTCTTCTCCTTCCTGGTCATCTCTCTGCTCTGTAATATGGACCTGTTTGTGGACATGAGGGTGAAGACCCTCAGTGGGGGGGGGAAGCAAACAAACCCCCCCCAACTTCCTTAATCCCTAATCATCACCTTTCAAGGACTTATTTTGAATTCTAGAGTAGGGAAAAGACTTTTCCCTTCTTGAATAGATAAGAGCATCTTTTTAAAAGTGAATTGAGATCGTTGCAGTTCTTTTCTTATTCAAACCGGCAGAGTTGAAACGGACATCCGCACAGCAGGCTCCCCACCGAACAGCCCTCACATCCGGGCCCCTCCTCAGCCTGGCTCCCCAGGGCCTGGAGAAGGGCCCGACTTCTGCTCCCCGGTCATGGTCACGGGTGTTACCGACAAAGACAACAGCCCCATGGCTCATCATGACGCGGCGAGGGGGTCCAAGTAATCCCTAGTGTTCCCAAAGCTCAGCAACATAACAGACAGTGAAGGGGAGCTAATGCCTGCTGCCCCAGGTCCGGGTCGACAGATGTGGACCAAACTCACGCCAGGCAGTGGGCCGAGGGAGACTTCAGTTCTGCGGTGCCCGCAGAGCCACTCGGCCACACGCACGAGTCATGAGGCCTTTGCCGCAGCTGTGCACAGGGATGGGGTGTGTGTGAAGCTCCTGAACTTTGCCTGGAGCCCCGACGGGGCATAAGGGTGAATTAGAAGGACGAGTAGGGACATGGTGCTGACCCCGGGGTGGGTCTGCCCCAGTCTGGTCTCGCTCTGACATCTGGCCAGAGGCCGGGGGTGGCTGCATGTTAGAAGATGGTGGTTTGTTAGGTCAAAAGGAAGAGCAGCGGCAGCTACTTTTCCAGGGTGCGTCTGTGCCCATCGCTGCACTCGCCCACAAATGACCAAAGGAGCCCGGTCCAAAGTCACAGAACAACAGAAACGCCTGAGGGAACCGCAGCGCCGACAGGCTGTGGAAAGGGGGCGAGGCAAGCGGTTGGATGTCCACTTGTCTGACAAAGCAGGACAAGGTGACCACTGCTGAGGGGAGAGGTCCGCATTCCGGTTTCAAGCGTGCACGTCTGTCACCTTCCATGGCAAGGGGGCCCACAGACGTGATCACGTCCAGGGGCTTCAGATGGGGAGGTTATTCTGGAGGGTCTGGGTGGGCTCATGGTGGAGGTAAAAAGCCCCTGTCATAGTGAGGCGACCTGAGGAAGGCTGGACAGGCCATGGCTGGTTTGAAGGTGGAGGAAGGGTCCACAACCCAAGGACGGCAGGCGGCTGCTAGGGGCTGGAGTGGACAGAACATGGGCTGTCTGTCCCCTCGCCCCAGAAGGGAAAGTGGCCCCGAGCGCAGCCCAGCAGGCCGGATTCTGGCCCACGGAGATGGGAGAGAATGAACTTGTGCCGGTTTGGGCCACTCGGTTTGCGGCGACTTCTCTCGGCGGCAGCGTGAAACAAACACGCCGGAGACCTACCGGGAATGGGCTTGGTCTGTGCTTGGAAACCCACGCGAACCCCCTGAGCGGCACTTCGAGTTCCCAGCGCTCTCCTGGACCGCAGAGGGTCACTGGGTCTGCCTGCTCGCCCGTCCAGGAAGTCCAGAAAACGCGGGTGCAGGCTTCAGCCCTTCTGAGCGCCTGTCAGTGAGGAACACGGCGAGGAAAAGGGAAATAGGACAAACCATCCCCGCCCATCACGCAACGGCCACTTTCTGTTTTGGAGTGTGGCCTTTCGGAACATCCCTATGTCTAGTTTTGAGAAAACAGTCATTATAGTTACAGGATAGAAACCACTGTCCTAGATAAAAACACTGTATTTTGAAGGTGTAGGCTATAGGAAATTAGTGACCTATTTTAGGGCTCTTAAAATTCTGACACGGGAGTTTCTGAACCCTTCGTGGCAGAGAACTGCTTGATACACTTCACCTACAAGGGCGGAAAAATTTTACTTTTGCCCTGAGCCAGGGCATGCAATATGCATTTGTTAGTATGGAACCTGAATAACAATCGTAACATTGGAAGTTTCTCTGTCTGGCAGGGGCACAGTCGTGTTTCCTGCAGGAGGCAAGAGGCAGAGGTGGCCACTGAATGAACAACCCATGGACCTTCCCGGTAGCTGGTCAGTTCCGGTCTTCAGCTGGGAACTCCAGAGATGCTCAATTTCTAAAAGGAAGTGGGGCTCAAAGCTCGAACGACAGAGAACGTCGTGAGGACATCAAAGTGCTCTGGCATCTCGGACAGTGTGGAAAAGACGGATGCGGGCGTGGCAGAAGGTTTTCCAGGTCCTGCATTATCTTTCTATAATTAGAAAGTAATTGCTCTGATTAAAATACACACGGGTCACACTCAGAAGGTGCGACAGGAAGACTCTTTGGCTCCGACAGAGATGGTTTGAGTTATGCTTAGGGTGGTGGCCCTGCTGCCAAATGTTCAGCTCTTCAGTTACTTGGTATGAAATCTGTTACTTCTCTGAAAGAGGAACTGATTAATTCAAAAACTGATACCAACCAACTTCCTCTCAGTGAGTTAAGATGACATCACCCCCAAGGTCTGAGGCAGGACGCTGAACACAATTTCAAAATAGCCAATCACGTTGGTGGTGATGAAGTGGCCACAGCCAATCACGACCACCCCCCTCCGCCGTCCAGCCCCATTACCTCAGCCTTCAGGAGGAGTCGGCATGGCGTCCGGCCAAGTCTGACACAAATCCCCAAGCTACCTCTGTCTCTGGACAAATAGATCATGTTGAGGATTTCTGTGGCAGAAATGGATCCTATAGATAGCATAACTGTGGGTCTTTTTGGCTCGTATTTTTCCGTCGTAGACAGGGCCCAATGATGTAGGCCAGAATAGGCGTTCTCTGTTTTTACAGGTGTCCCTTCCATTTTAGAATTTTATCTAAAGTGGGAACAAATTCTCAAATGTTCACGAGGAGCTGAAAGGGGGAAGCCCGTTAATCAGAGTTCAGTTAGCCAGTTCTGTTTGCCGGCAGACTGAATATTTCAGAACAGCAACCGGCTGTCATTCCCACTTGGTTAGTTCCCAGTAGGCTCTGATTTGTACATTGCTGCCTGTCGCCCCTTCCAGGCTCAGCCAAGGACAGACTCCCCTCCTCTTAGTCATCATCTATCGTTCTTACTGCAGAACCTTCGGTTTCTTTAAGTAAACACAAGCCCCCCACCACACACATAGTCACCTACGGACAAGACAGACTGTGTTATTTGCAAGTTCCAGAACAAAGACGAGAGGAGGGTCCCTTGTTGAAAACTCACTAAGAATTTCAACACAGTGACAACGGAGCAGTGAACCGAGCGGGAGCCCCTTCTGAGCACGGGTCCCTGTGCAACCACGGCGGCCCCTGCCCGCAGAACCAGCCCTGGCCGCATTAGCAAGCATGCTCACACGTGCACCTCGGACACACAGCAAACACACACGGAGCGGCTGAGCTCTGCTTCGTGCGAAAGTGTCCCTTTCAGCCCGGCGCCAGCCGCTCACCGCTGAGTCATCACGTGATGGCGAAGGAAACACTGCTTTCTTCAATTAAGGCGTCTACGGCTCACAAGGACCTGTAATATGTATGTTCTCCTTTGATCCAACTTGCCAATCGGAAAATAGGCAAAGTCACTTACCCAAGGTCGTGCCAAATGTTTTTTTTTTTTAGTATAAGTGTATTACACAGCAAATTTGAAAGATGGGGGAAAAAGAAAATATGTATTATGAATTTATTAATACTATTTTTCAATACCACCAATTAAAGATAACTGTAATGAAGGTTTTGGTATATATTCTTCTATTTTCCTATATATTTTTTATGTAGGGATTCATATAGGTTCTTGTACACATTCTTACCTAGATTGGGATCATATCATGCATACTACCTAATAATCTCACTTAATAATATGATACAGGCCTTTCCACAGTATTGGGCACTCTTGTGAAGCATTATTTTGAATGGCTCCATAGCACCCCATCGCAGTTGATAAAGAATCCATCCAGGAATGAACGACATGGTAAACAGAGAAAACACAACAAAATTTGTGCTAATTCCTTTTTCTATTATAACTGTTTCTGTCCTCAAAACTGCCTTGCAGGCTGAATGTTCTCCCCATTTCACAGATAAGAAAGCTGAGGCTCCAAGTCACTCACTGAAGCAACGCTGGAATCGGGTCCAGGTCTACCTGGGGGCAGAGCTTGGATGGAAATCCGTGTGCACGACAGTGACACAAATGTATCGTTTTACTCTGAAGAAAGGCCATTGGTTTAGCGCATCATTCCGAGCCTTGAAGTTTTCCGGGTTGTGGCGGCTTGTCTGTGGTCAGGAAAGGGCAGTGAGGAGCGTCCACGGAACCGAGACAGGGGCCTGGAGATACCGTACGTAGAGATGGCAAGGGACGATCAGAAACAACCTTCGGGCCAGAGAAATGTCACCCCAGAAATCATTCCCAGGTTAGTAGGAATCGTTCCGGTCCCAGAGAGTTGAACTCACACACTAGGAAAGTCTAGCAAAGGCGGCTGTGCGATCACAGAAACCGAGTGTGGGAGTGAGAGATGATGGTTTTCGTCTTTAAGGAGGCAGCTCTGGGGCCGAGTTCCCGAGCCAGGTGTCTGCTGGGCCACGTGCTTACCCTCTAAGTGAGAGTGTAGGACAGTTAGACAAAAAATGATGTTCTTAAAGTTTGTGGGGAAGATCACTTGAAAATGATGAGGACCCTGGTGTGCTGTTTTTAGCTTCTTCACTCAGTCCCTCTGGCTCAGTCAGTCAGTTTCTCACTGACTTTCTGAGTTGCAAGAGCTTCGCCCCAAAAGGGAACAGAAGGGGTTCCTGGCACGTACATGAGATCAGGGGAATTTCATGAGGAGTAAGAACAGCCCACTATTCCACATCTCAACGGCAAAAGGACCCCCCAAAGGAAAGGCCATCAGTGGGGTATGAATTTCCTGGGGCTACTATGACAAGTTACCACAAAGTGGGTGTCTTAGAACAACAGAAATGTCTTCTCTGCGGAGTCCTGGAGGTCAGAGCCCAACAGCAACGTGCCCGCAGAGCCCGGCTCCCTCTCGCGCTCTGGGGGAGAATTCTTTCCTGCGTCTTTCAGTGTCTCGTGACTCCAGTTGTCCTCGGCTTGTGGCTGCAGCACCCCAGCCTCTGCCTCCGTCTTCACATGCTCCTCTCCTCCTTTGTCTCCGCCAAGGCTGCTTGTCCTCAGGTGGAGGGCTCATGTGGATGATCCAGGACAATCTCTGCAGAGACCTTTAGCTCAGTTACACCTACAAGAGCCTTGTTCCAAGTAAGGTCCCATTGGGTCAGGCCCAGGACACATATTTTTCAGAGCCGCCATTCCACTCTCTACTGTGAAGGCAGTTTGGGCACTGATGTGTCCCTGAGAAAGAGTCACTGGGGGCTCCTGGGCTTGGACTTTGGGCAGAACCTTCTTCCCTGGGTGAAGTGCTGAGAAGGAAGGAAGAACTCAGAGCTTGGGTAGCCCGGGCAAACAAGCTGTCGCTGAGGTCCTGGGCTCTGGGTTCAGCAGGACGGTGACGATGCTTATGGGCCCCGAGGGTCAGTGAGACAGTGGAGGGAGAGGCAGCCATGCTTGAAGGGGCCCCCCAGCTGTGTGGCAAGGAAGACACAGGGCCAGGTGGGGTGATGCCACCTTGGAAGATTCAGGCCGGGAGACAGACGATCACCAGAGACTCGGGTGCCCTCCACACCCTGTGTCTTGGCACAGCACTGCCCTGAGCTTTGACTCCGGCCAAGAGGGAGCTACCCAATCGGAGGTCACGGGCTTTCTGTCCCACCGAAAGAACAGAGAGTCAAGAGAGCAACTGAAGATGTCCTTTTCTTGGGATTCTCTGGAGAAAGAGAACCGTTAGGGGAAAGGAGGAAGAAAGTGATTTATTTTAAGGCATTGGCTCATGCGAGTGTGGGCCTGGCTTGTCTGAAATTGGCAGGACGAGCCAGCAGGCTGGAGATTCGGGCAAGAGTCCTCCTGCTACAGGAGTTCTCGAGAACTCCTTCCCCTCTGAGGAGCCTCGATCTCTGCCCTGAAGACCTTCAACGGATGGGATGGGGCCCACCCCCATGATGGAGGAGGATCTGCTTTCCTCAGAGGCTGCCGTTTTCAATGTCAATCATGTTTTTAAAAACAACTTCGCAGCAATGTCTAGTCTGGCGTCTGACCAGGCAACAGTGAGCCGGAGCCTGGCCAGTCTGACGCGCAAAATCAGCCACGTGCTGGAGTGCAGAGGCCTAAAACTCAGGCTCGCCCTGCAGATGTTCCTGGGCCCCTGGGATGGGCCAGGCACTGCGCTGGGCGGCAGGGAGACGAGAGTGGACGGGGGGGGGCGGTGGCCTCTGCGGCTGCAAACCAGCATGGCTGTCACAATGTCGCAGGTGTATGGAGACATTCGAGAGAACGCTCTGAGGAACCTTGACCGACAGCTGGGTGTTGGGGGAAATTTTCTACGGACGTAGAGAACAGTAGAGGTGAGCCAGGGCAAGGGAGGGAGGTAGAGAAAGGGGGTGGTCCCAGGCAGAGGGGAAGCTCAGAGCAAAGAAAAGCGTGGGGAGCTTGAGAGGGTGAGATGGATTCATGATGGCTGAAAATAGGGTGCGAGGCTCAGGGTCACGGGGGGTGAATGAAGCCAGGGGGCCAGCCAGGGTGCTGCCCTCTTCGGAGATGCTGCCGAAGTCACACCTGGGTTTAAGGGCCCTGGGGAGCCACTGAAGGCTGTGGAGCTGGGGGGTGGTGTGATCAGACTTGGTGTCTGAGAAGAAAGCTCTGGCTGTGTGTCACGTGGGGGTGCATTGAAGGTGGCGGTGAGGGCCCAGACGGTGGAAGGGTGCCCATGAGACGTGAGAATGGTCAGACATGGGGGAGCGAGAGGGGTGGCTAACGCAGAGTATCTACAAGGGTACAAGCCCACCAAGATGGCGGTTGTTCCCCTTAGAAATTGCTGTCGGCGCTGGAGAGAATCACGTTCCTGTTCCTTTCACGTGGGGACGGAATCCCACAGCCCTGCATGGAGTTGAGCGTCTGTGATGATCTCTCAGGAACCCCACTGGGCTCCTGCCCCCACCTTCGTTCTTGTGATCAGAAAAAAGATAGTAATCTTTCTTCTCAAACATTCCATGTCTAAATCAAAGTCAAGTGTTTTTTCAAACATGTCTTGTGGATTAATTTATTGCCCAAAGGGAAGAGAGGCAGATGAGGATGTCAGAGCAGAAGGTCCCGCGCGCTCCACTGTTTCAGGGCGGTGCACTCCCTCAGGGCAGCCCCCCCTCCCCGCTGCCCCCGCGCAGGCTGAAACCGCCCGGCTCACCTCCTGGCAGCAGCCCCTTGTCTTTCACTGTGAAGATGAAAATTGGAGTGAATTGTAATTGAACGTTATTCAACCTTTCCATATTAAAGCGAACATGAGATCAAATTGTCAGTTTTCTCGAACTTTATGTCATTTTGTATTAGATTACGTTCCTCATGCCAGGACATAGAGCTCATATGAACCCAAAGTGGAAGGAATCTTCGCAGTGTGCCAAGTCTATAATGGGAAGAAAAAACCTCTAAGTGAGGTGCCTTTGAAAGTGAATGAAACCCCAGCTCTGCCTTGGCTGCAGGGCGAGGTGAACGCAGCCCGCCCTTGGCACCGGGGTTGCCCGTGTCCTGCACGCTGCCCCAAACCAGAAGCGTGTTCTGCCAGATGCTCCCCCACTCACCCGCAGTGTGCGCGCTCACGGGGGATGGAGTCCATATGTTTCTTGTCCGTTTACACTTAAATCATCACGATGTTACTCAGCGATGCCTCTGTGATTTAAAGATCTTTCAGTCTTCTTTTTTTTTCAATTGAAAAAGGAAAATCACATTTTGCAAAGTGTAGACTTGAAACCACAAATTTGTACAATGAAGAAAAATGTGTGTCTGCTGTTTTCTTTCTTTTCTCTTCCAGGCTTCAAAAGGGGCATTGCCAACTTGCAAGCACATGACTTCCAGAAACATGCACGCCAACTGCAGGGGCTGGAGGCTCCGTCTCGTTCTCTTGTTACTGGTGTGGTCTCTCGTCGTGAGAGAAGTGTGTGGGTGGGTGTGTGTGGAGGTGCAGACGATGAAGAAAGAGTGATTTAGAGAGAAATGGGTACGAAGGAGGAAAAGGAAGAAAGACACGGAGGGAGGGTGGAGGAAGAATTTAAAATTTTGGATGTGGGAAACCACACACTCAGAGGTAAAGGAAGGGCAAATACGCACAGCAGGAGCCTCTTGGCACAGCCGACCACTGGATAATAACCTGTTAAAAAGGTACCTGCGTGGTGCCTTGTATGTGCCGGACTGTAAAGCAAAGACAAATGCAGATTCTTTGGCACCATGCCCATGAGGAGGTGGGTTCACTTCTTCCGCACTTGAAGATGAGGCGGCGTGGCCCCTCTGGTGAGCGCAGCTGGGTGGAGGGGGAGCTAGGATGGCTCTGGACCCAGCCCTCAAGAAGACTGGCACCATCTGCTTTGGCCTCCAGGACCTAGCTGCCATGCTGAGGCCATGGGAGACCCCGTGCACAGCCCCAGCTGTGCCCCCAGAAAACAGCTGGCGACAGTGGACAGCCCAGAGTGTGCCATCTTGGATGGCCAGCCCACTCACATCTTCGGGTGCAAAGAGGGCATGAGCATTTTATCACTCCTTTCTTTGGGACTAAAAAGTTGCTTTTCTGAAAAACTTTGTTAATGTTAGTGGTCAGAAATATTTGCTTATATCATGGTGTCTTTAGGTGAATCTTTAAAAGGGTCACATCATCACCAGCATGTAGAACTGAGGGACGTTCTTCCAGGCTGTGGGCCTTTCCTTTATTGGCTCCGTGTCCGAATAACCATCGTTGCCTTTGGAGAAGCCCTTCTCACTCGCACCAAGGGGACCCTGTCTAAGAGAACTTCGCCAGTCTTTGAGTGCGCCCTTGTTTTTAATACCCAGCTACCGTCTGTTGGTCCGTCTAGCCGTCTGTTTACCCAGACATCACAAATCTCAGGTTTCAAGTGTAGCTCATCAATGTCTAATGCACACACACATATGTCAGCACCTTATATATATTTTTAAAGATTTTACTTATTTATTTTTAGAGAGAGGGGAAGGGAAGGAGAAAGAGAAAAAGATGTCAATGTGTGGTTGTCTCTCATGAGCCCCCCACTGGGAACCTGGCCTGCAACCAGGCATGTGCCCCGACTGAGAATCGAACTGGCGACCCTTTGGTTCACAGCCCATGCTCAATCCACTGAGCTACACTAGCCAGGGCTCAACACCTCATGTTTTAATTTCATAGCTCCTTGAGGGAATTAATGGATTCAATTAGTTCACTTTTGATTTATTCTTTTAGAATCTAGATTTTCTCTGTTCTCCAGATTTATTTTCTCTGACTTTAATGTAAAAACAGAATGAGTGACTTCTGAAGTATCAGCACACCCCATCTATGTTGCTTCCTATGTTTTTCTCTCTCCCCATAGTTTTTGAGAGATGATAATGATAGCTTCCGTTTTTGAGATAACAAAAAAATGTTACCTCATTCAATTGTCATAAGAACCCTTAGAGGTTGGTATTATTCTTCTCACTTTACTGTTCAGGAAGAAGAGACTTGGAGGAATTCGGATACTTGCTCAGGGTCACACAGAGGGTGATAGAAGCAGGATTTGAATCCATATTCATCTTATTCCAAATCCATGACGGTCATAATATTCCTCCTTCCTGTCTTAGTTACACCAATTCACCCAGTCTTTTAAAGAGTTCTTCAGACATCTTCTGTGTTGATAGTTTAGTAAAACCATGCTAGATAAAAGTCCAGTAGAAATAAGTAGGATATTTTTCATGTTCATAAGGAGTTTTCTGGGCAAGAATTTGAGTCTCGTTTAATTTTATCAGTGAAATGGGACTGTAGATATTTCTTGCCTTCCCTCGTGTATTAGTCAGTATAGGCTGGGTTATTCTGCAGTAACAAATAGCTCCACAACCTCAGTGGTTTAAATCAAGGTTCATTTCTTGCTTATGCTATTCAGCCCTGAGACTCAGGTGGGGCTCTGTTCTGTGTTGTCATCATTTTCACTCTGGGACACAGTGCTATCTCAAACCTTCATGGTCACTGTGGCAGAAGGAAAAGGGCTCTGGGGGATCCCAGGGGAGCAAGGAAATGCTCCAGCCAGAAAGTGACACACTTTCCTTCTCTTCCCAGCACACTGGCCAGAGCTAGTCATACCCCACCCAGGGAAGCAGGATGGGCAACGCTCCAGAAGGGGAAGTGCCCAGGAGGGGAAGAATTAGAAGTTTTGGAAACTGGCAGTGATGACTACCACATTTACGACAATTTAAGAATTCCTGGTTTAATACGTGGAAGCAATTTAAAAACAGATCACATTCTTTCTGTGCCTGACATGTGTCCGTGCTTCTGGCTGTGTCAGGGAATTATGCTGGGAAGTCTGGAAATTTCGAGACTTGTTTTCAGATCCTTTCTTGCAGGCAAGCCTAAAGTGGGAAAAGGATATTTAATGGAAAGGTTACTATGAGTCCGTTGTTCGGTATTTCAATCTTTAGGGTAGGGTTTCAGCTAACTGCTCTGAAGGACTAGCTGGAGATGGACCAAACCTCCTATGAAGAACAAAGGAAAGCCGGATAAAGGCGGTCGGTGCCCATGTGCCACGTGTGCATATGTGTGCTCACACAGACACACGCGTCCTGAGTACAGAGTGACGCAAATGGGCTGGATTTGAGGGTCTAAGTTTCCGAAGAGAAGGACCACTCATTGAGGAGAACTTGAGGATTTTCCCCTGTTCATATCCTGGGCGAAGAGGAAGGGCGCTGGAGCGGAGCTTCGCCAGTCCTCTGGGCCCGGCGAGGTAACGTTCCACGCTGGGCTCTCCTCGGGCCGTCAGGACTCGAGGGCCCGCATCTCCGGAGGAAAGGGAGGCTCGGAGAAGTGAGACCCACACTCTGAGCTGCTTTTGTCCACATAGTTTTTTGCTGCTTCTTACATTGTTCAGACTGAGAAGAAGAGAAGCTGAACAGGAATCAGTTGTGAAGAGACTCCAAACTTCATGGCTATCTTGAGACATCGGTGCGAAAAAAGTTGTAGTTCACAGCACGCCAAAGGACAGAGGCCTGGTGTGCAACCCACTTGGGACCCAGAAAGCACTATATTTTAGGAGTAAGGGCAAGCCAGAAGTTAGATGAAGCTGCCCAGAGACTAAACCACCATCTCATGCCTGCCCGACCCCTGACTGGGTTAGGGGTCTGCTCCTGTGTCAGTAATCTCTAAGGGGCAAAAGAACATTCTGTTTGAAGTCAGATAAGATCATCCAGAAGTCTTACATTTTCCATAATGTTTGGGATTCAACAGAAGTTACCAGGCATAGCAATAAATAAAATGAGAGAGAGAGAGAGAGAGAGAGAGAGGGAGAGAGAGAGAGGGAACCAACAATATTAGCACTTTCAGATGCATATTTAAAAAGAACGCCATGATTAATATAGTGAACAGAATTGATGACTAAACAGGACATTTTCTGTAGACCTGAAATGCATAAATTCAATGGAAAAAAACTTAACTAGAAAATGGAGAAACTGAAATAGATGTGATTTTTAGCAGATTACACAGCTGAAGGACAGATTATTTATTTGAATATCTGTCAGTGGAAAACATCTGAACTAAAGCAGAAGAAAATGTTTTTGTAAGAAAGTGAAATGGAGATAAATAAATTAAAATAAACACAAAACAACAAATAATTTTCATGGATTTAGAAGACTCAATATTACAGAAATGACTATATCTTCAAATTGAATTTTCAAGTGAAAATCACAGGCTTGTATTTATGTGTGCGGACATTGACAAACTGATATTAAATTGTATGTAGAAATTCAAAGGTGAAGAAGAGCCAAGTCTCGCTTACAGACAACAGAGTTGGAGAACTTATGTGGCCTGATTTCAAGGTTTATCATACAGCTGCCGTTATTGGGATGGTGCGGCATCGGCGCAAAGGCGTACAGTCCAAACCAGTGCACTGCCTTCTGGAAAAACAGGTGAATGGCAAAAGAAAAAGAAAAAGAGAAGAGGAAGCCAAACACATTCAGTGGAGGAAGGACAGTCTTTTAAACATCTATAAAGATATCCATATTGAAAAAAATTATTTTAACCCCTACCTCACTCCATCACACAATTTAACCAGAGGTGGATTGTAGCTCTGAGTGGGAAAGGTGAAATTGTAAAGCTTCTGGAAGATAACATAAGATAATATCTTTATTACCTTCATGGTTTAGGCAAAGATTTTTTTTTTTAGATTTTATTTATTTATTTTTAGAGAGGGAAGGGAGGGAGAGAGAGAGAGAGAGAGAAACATCAGTGTGCGGTTGCTGGGGGACATGGCCTGCAACCTAGGCATGTGCCCTGACTGGGAATCGAACTTGCGATGCCTGGTTCGCAGCCTGTGCTCAATCCACTGAGCTACACCAGCCAGGGCTAGGCAAAGATTTTTTAACTAGGACATAAACAGCATTAACCAGTAAGGAAACCATTGATGAATTGGAGGGCATCAGAATTGAGCACGTCCATTGCTCACGTGACCCCAGGAAGTGGGTGGAAGAGCATGCCGGGGTGGGACAGCATCTTGGTAATAAGTAGAGTCGACAGGAGACTCTTATGAGTCAACTAGAAAAGAAGACAGGCAACTGAAATGAAAAGTGGGCAAAACAATTGAACAAACACTTAAAGAAGCTCTCCAATTGGCCAACAGGCGCCTACAAAAATGTGCAACTTCAGCTGAGTCAGGCAAATGTGAATTCAAATAAAAACGGAACAGCACTACCCATTCGCCAGAGGGGCCCAAACTAAGGAAACGAATAAACCAAAGGTGCTGTGGCAGGTGACACTGAGGACGAGGAGTTACTGTACTGTCGCCTGCGCACCCCGCTGGCAGGGCTGTCAGTTAGTACAGCCTGTCACTCCGGGGAAACGTTTGGGCCTGATGACTGAAGGCAGACACACACACAGCCTGTGACCAGAAGTTGGACGGTTTGTACAGAACTGAATTGCAGAGAAGTGCAACAAACGTCACGTGGAAAACCACCCACAGCAGCGCTCTTCCTAAGAGCCTCAGAAGTCCACCAAGCGTGGAACGAATGAACTGTGGATTCACGCAGCGGGTGCCACACAGCAACGAAAATGCACGCAGGAGCTACTGCCACACACAAACCAAGTGCCGGAAGGGAAGGCGCAGAGCCGGCAAAAAGCACAAGCTCTGTGATTCCGTTTACGTAAAGCCCAAGGAAAGGCAAACAATTCAGAGTGAGAGTCGTCGGGTAGGTGTTACCTTCGGGGAGCAGAGGGCGGGACACAGGGGAGTTTTGGGGGGCTGACAGTGTTCCGCTTCCTGATTTGCATGGTTTGCTTCTTTGTCGGGTATAGATACAGAATTAGAAGAGATAAACTTGGGTCTTTAAAGAGAAAAATACTTTCATTTGAACAATGGGATTAATTCACGGAAATTTTTTCACCGTGTATTTCTGCACTTTGTTATATAATAACAAGAATGTACAATTCTGTAGCATCGGTGCTCAAAGCACAGTCTCCCTTTAATTTTGACCCTCTTTAGTGGAAAAAGAAATGAGGCAATGCAATGCTGATTCACCCCGCAACAGCTCTGTAAAGTAGGGCTGGAAAGAGTGACAACTTCCTTCCAGACCCAGCGCACGGCGAAGGGGGCGGGGCCGGCTAACCTACTTGCCCAGGATCACACACCTAGTTCATGCTGACCCTGGGCCAGGTGGCAAGTGTGGCGGCATTGATTCACGCTGGTGTTTTTCCACTAAATTCATCTTTTCTTCCTCTCTGCCTTGACTTGGGGTAGGAAAGCAGGCTCAGGCCGGGCCTGGCGGGCATGAACGGTGACAATAAGCAAAGCTGTGCAGGAGGACAGAGTGAAGCGGTGATGGCCACGGAGCTGCAGCAAGAGGAGACCCAGCCCCATTTCCATCGCCGAGCCCTAAGCCGAGAAACAGGAGGGGGAGCACCCCTGGGCCGCAGTGTGCACTGGTGAAGGAAACCAGAATACGAAAAAAATGTAGAGCAAGACACTGAATCCGCAGTTTCGAGATGATGCATCTGTTTCATAAAAGGCCCCGTTGTTTTATCAAGCCAAATCTATAATCTTCCAACATCTCCCCGCTTCCCTTCCAGTCCTGCTTTTCTGGGAGATTGCTCACGGAGCTGCAGGCTGCACGTTTTTTGGTTCCTGGGAGCAGGAGGAGATGGGTCACGTGCAGGAAACTTCAACTGGGTGTTGAAATCCAAGGGCATCAGCAAAGACCTTCAGACCTTCAACTGCCTGCCCCTGTGGCTATTCCCAAAGGGCCTTGCGGCACTGTTTCTGCACAGACCGGAACTCCTAAGTCCCATCTCTCCAGCCCTGCCTACCCCGTACGTGGGACGGGGAAACGGCACGGCTGTAAATCACACACTGGCATCCAGGGGTTGGGTGACTACATGATGAACCGGTCAGGATACTTTGGGTTCATTTTTTGGTACTTGCGTTCATTGTCAATGAGTGGCCAACAGACTTGGACCAGTTGGGCCTCCCATCCCCTCCATGCCTCCTGAGTGGGCTCTTCCCCCTTCTGGTGTCTAACACCCATGGTCACCCATTTGCTTCACAGACTGGAATGAACATGCACCCTGTTTCTGACACCCCCCATTTCCCCACCAGTTCCTGCATTAGCACTGGACTCTCTCCCTGGCACCCATGGGGTCTTTCCTTTCCCTTGTTTCTGCAGGTCCCTGTGCTCTCTCTACCTCTTTGGTGAGCTTGGGGATGCGGGCCGCTTGCACAGCCACACAGGCCATTGTAGGTCCTCAACCTGGGAGCTTGCTGAGACCCTAGTCTGGGAACCCTTAGTCGCACTGTCTGTATGAGTTCCGATGCCACCGAACAGAAGTAAATAAATGGCGGCTCCAGCAACACGGTCACCTGAGGACCTTCCGCCATGTGTGCAGGTAGCAGGTGGCGACCCTCTGGTGTGGCAGGTGGCTTATGTCCTCAAGGACCTGGGTCTTCTGATTCTTGCTCCTCGGGGATCTTTGGCTAGTTGGCTTTCTGTGCTCAGACTTGTCACCTCATGGTCATGAGATGGCTGGCACGGCTCCAGACGGATGACACATGCTCCTTCCAGCGACCCAAGCAGGAAGGAAGGGACCAACGCAGAGGCCTTGCAGAGGCGTTCTCTGCAAGAAGCTGTCTTTTGATTCGGAATGTGAAGATCTTCCAGCAAACTTCCCTTTACGTCTCATGGGGCAGGGGCACCATCTCTAGCTGATCACTAGTGTAGGGGGTTAGGTTTCCACGGCTGGTACAGGCTAATCAGGGTTCATCCTAAATTCAGGATGGGCCTCAGGTCCTGGGGATGAAGACACCTCTGTCGAACATTTGGGGGGAAAAAAAAGGAAGGGAACCACTGCGGGGTAAATGTGACACCACAAAGATGCAGCCCGAATTTGGGCTCTGTGCTCAGGACTCAGCCCCGAGACGGGTGGCTCAGCTCCCAGTCTTCTCACGGGCCCTGACCACGCTCCACGTTCAGGACAAAGCAAACATGGGATGCGTGTGTGTGTCCGCGTGAAGCACAATGAGCGTGCAGAGGAGTGAATAAATGAGTGAGCGGGCGGCTGTGTGCTTGCCGGCCTGCCTTCGCCACGGCGACTCACCAGGCCCTTCCTCTTCGTCCCGCTGTTGGCTCTACAAGAGGCTGCGTTGAGTTCTGCGGTGACAACTCGTCATGCACGTTATCACTCTGTCTTCTCTATTTATAACCCTCAGCCCCCGGCTTCCAGGAAGCCGTCTCTATCGTGCTCCTTTTTCTGAAGCCGGCTTCCCCTCATCAAATCCTTCCCCCATCTGCACGGCGCTCCCCCCGCAGCGGTCCTCTCGCTGGCCTTCCGGCTGGGAGTCTTGTGTTTCTCGGTTTTTAAAGTCAGGTTTATGGGTGTAGATTGTAAAATGCACACACATTTCACTGTTTTTCGGTGTGCAGTCCAATGACTTTCGCCAAACAGCTATGCAACCACCACCACAAGCCAGACCTAGAGCATTCTCATCAGACGCTGTTGTCCTTTGGCCCCATCTTGGTTCTTTGCTGTCGGTCCTTTCCTGACGCCCTTAGGAGCCACTAATCTGGTCTCCGTTCCCATAGTTTTTTCTGCCTTTCCCACATCGTCATAAATGAAACCACACAGTAAGCAGCCTCTGGATGCAGCTCCTTTCTCCCAGCTGTACGCTTCATGAAGAGGTTCGCCCACGTTGTGGCGTGTTTCAGTAGCGGTGTGTTCTTTATTGCTGAGTAAAATTCCATTTTGTGGGTGTGGTCCGATTTGCCCATCCATTCCCCACTGGGTGGACGTTTACGCTTTTCCCCGTCCTTGGCTCCGATGAACAACGCCACTATGGATGTCCACCAACAATGCTCTGTGCCGACAGACTTTTCGTTGCTCTTGGACACACAGCTAGGAGCAGAATTGTCGGGCCATATGGTAAGTTTGTGTTTGTCTTTTTAAGAAAATGCCGAACTGTTTGCGCACTGGATGTTTCATTTTACATTGCCACTGATAAACACGAGGATTCAGTTTTCTCCACACCCTTGTCAGCACTTGCATTTGTCTCTTTCTCACTACGGCCACCCTAGCGGCCGCGACACGGTAGTTCATTTCGGTTTTGCTTGGTGTCTCTCTAACGACGCTGAGGACGTTTTCGTGCACTTGTTCGCCGCTTGTACAGCCTCTTCGGTGAGGCATCTGCTCAAGTCTCCTGTCCATTTAAAAGCTGAACTGTTTGTCTTCTTAGGATGAGCTGTATGGGTTTCTTACATATTTTGGATACAAAGTCTCTTATCAGATATGTGAGTTGCAAAGATATTCTTCCATTCTGTTGTACTACGTCTTTCTGTTTTCTTCATGGAATCTTTTTAAAAAGCGTGAAAGGTTTACATTTTGATTGGAGAAGAGGGTTCTGGCTGGAGCACGCAGGGTGAGGTGAAGGAGCAGCCGGTGTTTCCCCCTCTGTCACCACTTCGGTGGCAGGAGTCCCCTGGGGTTCCAGCCCCTGGCTCTGCTGACTCCAGGGCTCCGTGTTTCCCCTTCAGTCTGTGGGGTGGTGGTGTCTTCTCTTTGCCTCTGGGGAGCCAGGTCCTCCCCTTGGAGGTTCGCGTCTGCCAATGCCTTTGCCATCCCCCCCCCCATTGACACCACCTGGCCGTGGCCTCTTCCTCACCACAACCCGACGCCCAATCTGAAATCACCCGTGTAGTGTCTCTCTGGAGCTGTGTCCGCGGGGTCTCAGGTCTTCTGTCAGGCCCCAGAGGCTCTGAATCATCTGACTAGATAAACTGATGCATCACCATGCCGCCTACCTTCTCTTTCCACAAATTTGCTCCCCTTTGGGGCAAAGCATATCCCATGTCACTTAACTTTATCTTCTTTTCTGCTTCTAGACGGAGTCAGCCCCATGACTGGTCAGGGGCCCCATGGTCATGGCCCTGTGCTACCCAAGGTTTCATCTCCCAGCAGCAGCCCCAGGCCCAGCCCACCCACAGGACCTGGAGCCCACAGCGGGGGCTGCTCTCACCAGGGGGCGTGGCCAGTGATGAGGACAGGATAAATGCCACGGGGTGTGCCAGCGAAGAAAGGCCACCTAGACTCACCTCCGTCAGCCAGTGGCGCTCCCTGGAGGACAAGGTTACATTGGCCTTTGTGTCATCAGGGCCCGGGGGATCCCAAAGGTGGCAGAAATGTCACATGGTACTTCAGCGCTCTGAGAAGTCATCACGGGGCGTGAAGGCCAGGACACACTTCTGTGCTGCTCTTGCTTTGTCTGCCAGCCTCCCTCATCTTCCCCACTCACCCGACACACACACACACACACACACACACACACACACTCTTTCTCTCGTCTCTGCCTAGAAAATGCCACTGACTCCCCAAGACTCGGCCTTTAGGTCACTCCTGCTGAGAAGCTTTCTTAGCTCAAAGAGAATTAATGTTTTCCCCGCCCCGGCCCCTGCAAGAATGTGGGTGCACGGCTCACGACCAGTGAGCATGGGGAATGCAGTGAGTCGTCTGGACAGATGGTCAGTTTTGTTACAGGTGGGACCCCACGGCATACTTTTCAGCCCCGGAGCCACCCCCGCAGCCTGGCACAGAGGACTCTGCCCGTGCTGAGTCAGGGAATGTGACCCCTTTCAGCCTGAAGGACTTTTCACCCAGAGCTGTTGTGGCATAAACAAGACGTGGCTGTTTACAACCTGAACTTGGCTCTCTGTGGCTGATGGTCTCATTTCGGGAGCCGTGGGAGGTGACCCAGGTCACAGCAGCCCGCTTTGACTCAGCATTTGACCCAGGAAATAGCGTCCCAGCGGCGTGCAGCTCGGCCTGCCGGTCCATTAGCCAAGGGGCCATTCTCCAGGACGCTCATTACACACCCTGCCCACCACGTTTCACTGGGAGGCAGTCTTTTCTCCAGCGCTGTGCGCGGTCATCTGAAAGGCCTGAGGTAGAATTCGCGTTCTAGAAACTCTCCCCCATCGTTACGAAACTAATTCTGAACCTTGATGTCAACTTGTCTGTCTTCCCTAACCCACCATCTCACGTCACGGCTTCCTCTGGGTTTCTGCTGCCCACTGTCACCCCGCCCAGGGTTCCCCATCAGGTTCCCCCAGGATGCACTTGGCACCCCTCTCCTGACCCTCCAGTCAAGGTCAGAAACGTGCAGCATTGTACCCTTTCCCTTTCCTGTTTTCAACCACAGGTCATACCCCCTTTTATATCCAACAGACACATTAAGATAAAACTATTTGAAATGACTGCTTGGGCCATGTTGTCCAACTCAGTTGGTGGCATGAGTTACATTCCCGAGACCCTAACGAGGACACCCAAGCAGGATGGTAGAATCCTTCCTGTTGCTGACATCCCTCCAGAAGGTTCTATTTCTCTTTTCTGAAACAGATGTGGTTTAATTTTGTTTGAATGGTACTTTTGAGTTAGCATGCTTAGGAAGCAGGAAACGGACTAGTCTGTATCCATTCATTTGTTCATTCACTTAAGAGTTTGTAATCCGCTTCTAATCAGGCCTCCAGCTGCCAGAGAGACAGTGACGGAGCTTTCTTCGTTGCTTTAACCTTGAACTCTCATGCTGTTCCCCCAGTGGCCCCAAATCCAGCTCCGCACCAAAGGAAATCCAGCACCTCGGGGTAGGACCGTCATGGGTGTGGAGGAGGCGGGAAGGTGATGGGTCACATAAAAGGCGGGACTCTGAGATATGCCCTCTCCTGCCACCTACAAGCCTGGCACTACATGGCTGCAATCCAAACATCGACCTAAGGCCTCTGGCGGGCTGCCGGTGGCCAGAGAGCTTTCAGGCTGAGGAAAAGAGGTGGCCAGTGTCAGCTGTGGCTGGAGGTAGGCAGCAAATGGAAACTTCTGAAATCCTTAGGTGACTGCCCTTTCTGGGTGAGGACTGGACCCTTGGTGATTTGTTCAGGTTATATTCACCTGTCTGTCCTGCAGTCTGTCTGCCTGCCTATCTATTATCTATCTATCTATCTATCTATCTATCTATCTATCTATCTATCTATCTGTCATTACCTCATTGGAGGTCATCCCTAGCATGGCTGCAGCTGAGGGAGAGTGAACCTTGCAATGTGTTTTAAGTCTGGAGTCCTCGAGGTGAATTTTGGTCCTTGGGGACCGTGGTCTATGCTGACACCGACGGTGACCGTGCAGCCATGGGAAAAGGAAGGGAGAAAGGGGCGCCATGTGTACTTGATGTTCATGACACCCCATCTGTCACTCACAGCCAGTCACGTGCCCACTGTGGTCCTCTTGGCTCAAACTGGTCTTTTGTGGGTAATTTGTACTTGTGGCTCAGATGCAGGTTAGACTGTAATATATGAAAGTTTAAATGGAAGTAATATTACCACTGGGGTATTTATTCACCAGACGCATGGTTCTGGTGGCAGATAAACCTCTCCTAAAAATAAGAATGTAAAAATTGGACTAAAAAACATGATATAAAGAAAAACTGCAGCCGATACATTTGGGTTAAATAAATTAAGCAAAAAGGTGCACCCGGTGTACTTCTCCTGTTTTCCTCACGGCATCACCATAGAGTAGGTAGGCAAGATCGCCAGCAATGCCTTATTCGGGCAGCCGCCTTCTGCGGGGCTTTCAAACGGCTGAATTTCAAGGTTCAGTCCCTCGCCCCTGCAGGCCTCGCCTGAGGAACGTGTTTACTGAGGCCCCTTAGTCCCCTAGGGTCTCAGAACAGAAGCCGGCGATGGCACAGGTGAGCTGCTGCCTCCCCCAGCAGGACGTGCCCTAGAGAGCAGGGTGAACACGGGCAGTGTACACGGGGCAACAGATCAGAGCGCAGCCCCCACCCCGACCCGGGGTCAGCGCTCTCTGCAGGAGCTCAGAGGAAGCGTGTGTGCAGAGCTCGCGTTGGGTGGGGCTGAGAACGGACTCTCAGCAGGGGGGCGAGGCGGTGCCCCGGCCCCGGCTTTGCCAGGGAGGAAAGCCACGCTTGTGCTGTGCAGGTGTGATGAGCTCACCTCCTACCACGGCCGTTTCATCTCCGTGTGGACTCACAGACGCTTCCGGTCAAGGCCAACGCCCAGTTTCCGTGCCTCGGCGTTTTTGTCTGCCCCCCCACTCCCCGACGTCCCTCCAGGCCTTCGGTGCCTCTGTTTCCTCTCAGCCACCACGACCCCCTTGGCTTTATGTCTCTTCTTCTCTAGCCAGGGTCTCCGTTTCACAGGACGTGCTACTTTTCACTGGGGCTCCCCCGTCCCCTTTGTCACCTAGAGCTGGTGGTTGCCAGCAGTGACTCCATCCACCATCAGCCTTCTCCATGCCCCAGAGCAGGTGGCTGAGCCCGCTGCTGGTGATCCCACCAAGACCTCCAACCTGCCCCATGAGGAAACACGCACGGCCCTTCCAGGCCCACAGCCGCCCCTTTGCCCTGCGTGTCCGCCACCCTCCCTCCCTGTCTCACCGCGCAGGGCCTCACCTGTGCGGACAGCCAGCCCCTCACCTTCCTGCCTCACATTCCCAGAGGATGCTGTCGTGGCCAGACCCACGGGGAATTCCCACGCTGTGGCCAATCCTGCCGGCTGTGCTCTGGATTGCCCTTTCTAGCACATTCTTTGGAACCTGTTCCCTCCCCATCCCTCTCTCTGCTGCAGCCTCCCCACCCTCTCTCCTCCAGGTCTCGACCTCAGCATAGGTGCGTGCTTCAGGTCCTCCCCTGGGCAAGAGCAAACAAACACATCGGTGTTGTTTAAAAAGTATTTCCAGTCAACTCTTTTTTTTGACATCCTCAACTCCATCAATTTCTAGCCCCTCCAGACGCACCTGGACTCCCAGAGCTGCGCCCTGGACCTTGACAGAACCTGGAATTCTTCCTATGAAAACTTACACCCGGGGTCCTGCTCGCTGCCCACGATGCTCTGTCAGTTTCGCCCTCACACTTCTGTGTGCTTCCCACACTGTCCTCTTGTCTCCTGGAGGATCTGTTTGTTTTGATGCCTTGCCAGTTTTGCTTCCAGCACTAAGTTGCCTAGATCTCGTGATGCAACACTTAAATCCCTCTTTAGCCTCGTCTTCCACTGCCAGGCCTTCTCATCCTCCCACCGCACCTGCCTAACAAACCTCACCCTCGATCAGTACGACCATCCCCCCGTCTTGCGCCTGGACTCCTGGTGACACTCAAATCCCACGCAGATTGGGGTCCCATGCAGCCCGGGCCCCTGGCTTCCCCGGAGACTCAGTTCTACCCAGCTCTCCTCCTACAAATCGAGTTCTCTCCCATTCCCTGAAGAGGTTGTTTCTCTGTAGCCCCCAGGCCCTCCCTTGCTCACTTCTCCCTCTCCGGGGAAGGCATCTCTTCGTGATTATCCAAACACGGAGATCACAGGAAGTAACACCATATTCTGCCCGCACACCCACTGCATTGTACGTAGATCTGTTCTCAGAGCCCTGAAATTTCCAAGTGCGGACAGCCACTTCTCACAGTGAGGGCCCTCACATGCCTTTCAACCCCTGTCCCCTATCTGCTTCCTCCAGGGTCTTTCCTTATCAATGACCTCCTTCCTATCTTTCATTTTCAGCAACTTTCATCCTGCTCTCTCCTTCCTCTAAGCATAGAGCTATCCTTAAATATTCCCCCCATGCACACACACAAAAATTCAAAAGGAGAACGGAGCACAGAATTCATGCTGGACCTCCTACTGTCCTGCGGGGCACACCTGCTCTTTTGCCCCCATTGGAGACAGGCACACTTTTGGAAATCGCGGTCTCCTCTTCCTCCTGTCACAGGCCTGCCAGCGACCTGTCTCTGCCCCACCACTGCACCCGAACCGCCATCCAGCCACCAGGGCCCTCCTATCAGTGTGTCTGGTCCACGTCACCCAGCCTCTGCAGGGACCTGGCCGTTGGAAATTCTCTCCTCCTCCTCTGGCCATTTCCTTTCGCTGTCCTCCACTGCTTCCTCTTCCTCTGTTTTCCCCTAAAGTGTTAGTTCCCCCCAGGCCACGGCCTGCCTCAGTGCCCTTCGGTACCCACCGCCACCCCCTCTCCTTGGAGAAGTGGGTGCTAACTCAAGCTCTCAGCAGGTGAAGATGCAAACACCAGGGAAACGTACCACCTGGTGCCTAACTTGGTTGCTTGTCTGCGTTCTTCGCCGGGCCCCCGGGCTCCTGGGAGCAGGAGCTGGTTGTGGTTTACAGAGAGGACACTCAGTTGACACGCATCTCATAGACCTGAGTTGAGTTTCTACCCCTCTCCCTGCTGCCTGTTTATATTCCACAGCAGCTGGCAAGTCTATCCTATGCTCACTCTTTTTTTCTCTCGTGCTAGGCCTTCACGTGTTTTTCGAATGTCTTCAAAGGACCGGGCTTCCTGACACGGTTTCTTGCTTTGGCCTGTGCTCACCTCCCTTCATTTCGTGTGCGTGCACAAGGGCTCTTCCCTCCGACTTCACTGCGAATTTCCTGTCTGGCCCCCTTCAGACACTTCCCCATTTTCTGCCCGGTCGGGATCGTGCTCTGAGCAAGGGCTCCGTTCCTCCTGCTGCGATTTCCTGGACTGCTCTGAATCCCACTGGTCTCTGCTCTCGACTGACAGCGCTCGGCCCCTTGGGCCGGGTGTCTGACAGTGTCCAGCCATGCCATCGCTGGCTGTCACAGGCTCTGGAGGAGCCTGCTGTCTTCTTCCCAGGGCCCCCGCCGCTCCCCGGGCGGGCAGAGCACGTCCAGAGGAGCCGTCCTGTCCCGCTTCCTCTTTTGGCTGCAGTTTCCAGCAGATGTCCTCGGGCCTCCCTGAGGCGCACCCCCTCCCTCCGCCATCGCCCGGCTCCTCCTGCTGCATCTGCCCTGCTGTTTGATCCACGCCTGTGAGTGGTCACCGCTTCCCCTCTGGATGGGAGGTCTCCTGCACATTTGGCTCTGCCCCCTTCCTCGATCTCCCACCAGACTCTCCTGCACAATTCCATCCTCAGGGTTCCACACGTCACTCCAGGTGCACGTGGCTTCAGCTAGCTGGGTTCTCTAATCTGGTTCTCTCAAGCAGGTCGTTTCCTAGGCCTCAGGGTGCTGAGCCACTGGAGAACCTGCTCCCCACACTCGGCGACGGCGGGCCTGCCCTGGTGAGAGCCGGCGTTGTGCTGACGTGCTCGCCCACTGTGTCTGCCGCCTGCTGCTTGGGTGTTCGGACAGAGCACAAACGGCCGGCTTCACGAAGGCCATCCCTGACCGCGAGTTACTTGGCATCGCCTGGTAGTTTTCCTTTCTCTGTTTCCCACATACATTTTCCCTGGCTGTAGTTCATGTCACGCTTTTTGTGAAACAAAACCTTGATTATTTTTTCTTCTTTGTTTTTGAAATTTTAACTCAAAATTTGTTTGTGCTGTATTTCTGCAGAACAAGTTGTTTATTATTATTTTTATCATCTCAACATTTTAGGCTGATCTTCATGAGACACAGCTTCTAGCCCAGAATCCACAATCCGGTGTAATAACCCGTGGCATAGAAAACCAAGCTCCGCTCCGACAGCAGTGCGGTCCCGGTGCCCGTGGCAGCCGCAGGGACCGTCCGTGCCGCACGAAGCAGCGTGATCCAGGTGGGGCGGAAAATTGTGAGACGTTCTCGCACGGTCCCTGGCCCCAGGGAGCCTGCTCTCTGGTGAGGGATACTCATGTTAATCAGATATTCTCACTGATGGATAGATAGATAGGACCCATGGTGGCAGGCGTGGCAAAGATGAGTGATTGCTCACCTCCGTCCGCCCTCTCTCACCTTTGGGGGTAGAACTCCCTAGTACTCTGGGCTCCCAGCTGCCCAGCCGGATGCAGAGTCCACGCTGGTCCCCAGATGGGGCAAGGGTTCCTATTTCACTCGCGCTCCTGCGTGTTCCCGGAGCTCCAGCCACCCCTCCACGCCCTTTCCGGACACGAACGCATTTTACCCTCTCAGGGACACTGAGAGCACGCTGTGATCGCCCCTCTGCAGGGGAGGGGGCCGGGAAGGGGGTGGGGGTTAGACTGAGGTCACACGTCTCTTCTGAGTCAGTGTTCCTAGCCACGCACAGGGCCTCCCGCACATGCATCTTCCCGTATCATACACACATGTACCTGTGACCTAGAGGTGTCAACGCTGACCTGAATGTGTGTGTCGGTGTATGTACAGAATCCTGTTAACAGTTCACTTAGCTCAACACCTCAGCGCCAGTCCTTTGATTTAATACTGCAAATCCAGTCCTGCTTGACCCTCTGGGGCCAACTCTGCGGCCACCTACACTATGGACTACGGGCACCAGTTGATGAAAAGCATGGAGGATTCTGGGAAAACAAATACCAGCCATGGTCGAGGGGGGCTATTCAGACCATATATGACCCCAGCACTTACTGGATATTAAGTAACTCATTTCGCATCTTCAAAGCTGCTGCGAACAGGGGCCGAGGCCACGTGAGATGCCCAGGGGGCTGAGAAGCCACGTACAAGCAGAACTGGGGCAAGTTAGGAAGGGCTTCTCCTGCTGCCGTTCAGTCGCCGCCCCAGCTCGCCGAGGATAAATGCAGGAGAGAGGGGCTTTTCTGGCCCCTGGACTTCAGGGGGGCAGCTGCTGGCGGACTAGACCCCACCAGACAAGGCCCTGGCGGTCTTGCACAGGCGGGAGCACGCTGTGATCGCCCTCTTAGGGGCGCTCTCCTGAGATGTCGTCTGAGAAAAGTCTCCCCAAGACTGATGGCAGTTGTTAGCGTGGGGGTGGCTCTCAGAGCAGTTTCCAGCTGTCATCAGCCCAGCAGGGAGGACCCCGGGCCTAGACAGCCTCAGCCTGGACGGGCCAGCCCTGCCCAGGAGGCTGGGTGAGCACAGTCTGCCAAGCTGTTCGGAAAACCCGTACAGGGGTGTCCAACCTTTTGGTGTCTCTGGGCCACACTGGAAGGAGAGTTGTCTTGGGCCACCCATTAAATACACTGCGACACGTAATCATAAGGCAATTTCATACTGTTTAAAGTAAATTTATGATTTTGTGTTGGGCCACATTCATGCCATCCTGGGCCGCATGAGGCCTGTGGGTTGTGGCTTGGATGCGCCTGCCCATGGAGAGCCTTCCAAAGACAGGTTAGCTGTGGTGGGGTGCTGCCAGGCAGAAGACCAGAAGACAGAGGACAAGGAGTTTGCTCCGTCTTCCTGCTCTGTCCCCTTTAAAGCAGCAACACACAAATGGCCCCTCCGCTATCCGGAAAGAACCTAAAAGTTCCGTGGGCTGTTCCATTCCAGTGAGTTGGGTTCTTAATTAACTACAGTGAACGCTCCACCACGCAGTTTAAGTCCTGAGCAGACGGTCCCCATCACAATTTCTCTGTGAGTCTCCACTTACTGACACGCCGAGCAGCGTCAGTATTGAAGAAAAGTATTAACGTGATGGGGACACCACATGCCACACTGCTGTTGCCCCCTGGTGTGAGGCTGACTGACAGTGATGGTATCGAGGTCTCCAGAGACGCCTTGGGGACATCTCCAGAGACGCCCTGGGGATATCTCCAGGGCCCTCCTGAGAGACTAAACACAGCCACTGGGGACAGAGAGGGATAAATGCTCTGATAAGTGTTTTCTGGTGACCAGGGGCAGCACCCGGAGTTCCGTTTTCAGTCTCTGAGCCGAGCCTGCTCAGGGCCATTCATTCCTGCGTTTGCGTGTTCATCCACGTCCCAGAGTCGGACGGCCAGGGCTGCGTCCCTCCGGGCACGTGCCTGCCCTGCACGGGGGTTGGGGGGGTGGGCCTCTGGCGTCGCTCAGCCTCCGTGTCCCTTCGAGTGGGAGACGAGCTCGCTCAGTCCAGAGGCGCCTCTGGCCCCTCCTGGGCTCCGGGCGCGGCAGGGAGTGAGGACGCCGGGTGTCACCCTGGTGGAGGGGTCCTGCGGAGCACATGGAGGTGGAGGGAGGCCGGAACCTGCACCCAGAGACAGATGCACACGTGAAGGGCAATTACGAGGGACAGGGACTAGTTCGGTTTCGAAAAGGGAGCCTGGGGAGAGGAGAAGCGTCTGCAGATGCGAGGGCCGCCGGAGCTCCGGACTCTACGGGAGACACACTTCTCGGGGTTGGACCGCACGGTGCGTCTCAGGAAGAAGGTTTTCTTTTTAGCGAAGAAATTTGTATCCAGGCATGTGACGGTGATGTTGTAGGGTTTTGGCACTAATGTTCTGAGGAAAGGGACTTCGAACTGCCACGGAGAACAGGTAGGTGTATGAAGGAGCAGTAGGCAGGTCAACAGCAGAATCATCTGTATACATTGGGTACAAAGCCAGCGCACTGAGCACCAGGAGGTGTGGCAGGACCTAGTGAACTGTCCTTTGGGGATGACAGTGGACAGACTTCCACGAGACGTGAGGTGTCTTACCTCTCAGGAATCCTCATGAAAGAAACGTCTCAAAGATACACCTCAGATCTCAGATGTGCTCAGGAGTGCAAGCGAAGAAAAACTGGGAGCCCCGTGGACCAGACCCAGTGCACGCTGTCTAAGCCGACAACACTGATGGTGCAGGGTCACAGGGTGGGGACGCCACAGAGGGAGCACCCAGGGTGAGAAAACCGCCATAGACAAGACAGGAAGCAGGGGCAGGAACACGACAGCCCTCTTGATTTTTACTTTATTATTGGGGGGGGGGCATAGTGATTAATATTAAATGTGCATGCCATTAAAATTAAAATAGTTTGATCCCACATTCTAATGATTAATTTGGAACTTACAAATGCAAAGATCTGAACTGGTGAGGAAACACGGGTTTGGACGGGCCAGGAACTGCAGGCAGGAAGATTGTCGAAGAGGCGACTGCGGTCATCCAGGTGAGCGACAGGTGGGCGAGAGTAGATACTGGGGGACATTTCGGACAAGCCGTAACCACGCCTGGGGGTGGGGGGCGAGGGTGAAGAGGGAGAGGAACTCAAGGATGCTCCAAGTTCCCTTCTTGGGAAAATCAACCTCTCCAGACCTCAGTCTGGGCATCCGAACAATGAGTGGGTTGAGCCGGATGGCGCTGTGCTCCCGCCACCTCAGGTGTTCGGTTCCTGCCACTTATTCCAGCTTCCCCAGTGCTGAGTGTGTTGTCCACTCCCCATGAGCAAGGCACAATGACCAGGACGCGTTCTGAGCCCTGAACAAGCATACAGTCTAGTGAGAGACAAAAATACATGAGTAAGTCCACTCCAACCTACAGTGTGATTCACACTCGGAGGGCAGAGCAGACGTGGTTTGGGAAAAACAAACCAGGGGGAGGAGAGGATCCGGAGGGGAAATCGAGGGAAGATTTTCAGAAAAGGTCCCGCTGGGCCCTGAGAGATCTTTATGACCGAAAAACATGCAGTTCTTATTTTAACGGCAAGCTGTGCTTGTGGGAAATCGGGAAGGTCAAGTAGATAAGAGGAGAATAAAGTTACCCCAAGCCCTACCATTCAGAAATAACCACCTTTACACGTCTTTCGGTCATTTTAATCTGACATTGACGTCCCACACCAACAGGTGAACATGGTGCAGAAGGTCAAGAACGTTATGCTTGTGTAAAATTTTAAAAGCTCTGACAGTCCCATTGTGTGAGCGTGTCCTAGTGCATTGAACTGTCTCTGATGACCGGACACGGAGACGGTTCTCCACAATGGTGGTGCTGGTGTGAACTTTGTGTATTTCTTCAAGGTTTTCTCGGTTACTGACTCTGAGATCGTGGTGGGGCACTTCAGGCCTGGAAACGCAGACAGGTGGAGGTGTGTTCCAGAACAGCGATTCTGTCCAACTGAGCCAAAGCCAACTGCGTGTGCCTGCAGCTGTGCAGGAAGTAGGTCGGAGAACACTGGGTGAGGCTGGACCCTCCCATGATGGACCTGATGTGGAGCTTGTGGCCAGATCTGTAGTTGAGTGAGAGTCACATGAAAGTGAGATATCGTTAGGAATGGTGTCAGTTGCAAGTAACAATAAATGCTTCAAAAAATTAGCTGATAAAGCCATTAGAGTGGCCATGTTTGTCACCTAACCCAAGGCGTAAAGGACAGCACTTGGTGATAGGGTTCAGATGTCTCATGATACCACGGAACAGATCCTAGCTCTTTCTGTCGTTTTGTTCTGCCATGCCTGGCACACATTACTGGCTTTATGCTTCATGGCCACAAAATGATTGCTGTGGCTCCAGACATCATGACCTTAAACAAAAGCAGGCAGCAGGGGTCCTCACACTTTCAATCAGTGCATTCGTTGGCCAGGGCTGCCATAACAATGGACAACAAACTGGTGTCAGGAGTATCTCCTCTTGCAGCTCTGGAAGCTAGAAGTCTAAAATCAAGGTTTTGGTGAGGCCAATCTCCCCTCCGAAGGTTCTAGGGGAGGATCCTTCCTTGCCTCTCCTGGCTTCTGGGATTGACGGCAGTCCTTGGAGTCCCTTGCTTGTAGATACATCACTTCAATCTCTGTCTCATCAGGTGGCACTCTTCCTTGGATGTCTCTTCTGTGTCTGTGTGTCCGAATATCCGTCCCCTTTCTCTTATAACGACACCATCACTGGACTGAGGGCCCAATCTGAGCCAGCATGATCTCACTTGACCTTGATTATCTGCAAATACTACAGCTCCAAAAGAGGTCACACTCGAAGGTACTGGGATTAGGGCTTGAACACGTCTTTTGAGGGACACACTTCAAAATTCAAACAACTACGATCAGGGACATAGAAGTTTTCTCAGAAGTGCCCCGCAGCCATCCCTTCTTACCTCATGGGTAGCTCTGAGTCAGACTCCTAGCTCAGCTAGGGGCATACCCACCTTCTGTGGAAAACCAGAGCTCTCTGGCGGACGCCAACGAAAATCAGAATGAAAATTACGAAGGAGAAGAGGAGTGGGGAATGCGTGCTACCTGGGCCCAGGATCTGCCCCGTGGGGAGAAAAACTGTGAATTTATCACATTCATATATTGATGAGACATAGGGACAACTAATAAAGAAGATGTAATATAGGGGCAACGTTTGCAGAGGTTGGTTCAGCGTAGCCTGGAAGCAAGAATTATGAGCACAAGAGAACCCCTGTGCAAGGACAAGAGTAACCTAACCTGGAATCTGGGAAACTGGAGACTCTGCACTTGACCTGGAATGAGTAATCAGAGGATGACTGGAAAAAGGAGACAGAGGGGGCAATAAGGGTTTAGTTCTACTTCTAGGTTGTTGTCCCCCATGTCTCTAGCTGCACTCATCCAGACACAAAGTGGGGAGCACCATCCCAGCCCCCCCAAACCCCCGGGAAGAGCGACCCTCTAGGAAAATACTCCGTATGTGCCATAGAGAGTGGACACTCCTGGTGACACAGGCGCTTTTGTCCGATGAACAGCAAGCAATTGAGAAATGATGCCTGCCTTTGGACCTAGTGTCTTGAACATTCCCGAGGGCCCATCCCCATCTGCCCGAGTTGCTGGGGTGGAGATGCATGCATGGATGATTCCGTCTGTCCCTGACTCCGTGGGACTCCGGCTGGAGGGACAGCACTGGAAGGCGAGGCCATCCCTCTGATTCCAGTGACCTGGTCAGAAATTCTGCCTCTGCAGAGCCTACCACGTCCACTTCCAGAAAGTCAAGGCTGGTCAGTTCGAGCCTCATCTGTTTCATTCATAGAGCTGCATCATGACGGCTTACATGAAGTTCAAGGAAAACCTTCTCAAGCCCCCCATGTAGAGCCTACTGTGACTTGTCCGCGTAGGAGAGTTGAGAAATGGCTTATCTCCGTTTTCTTCACACATTTTGACTCCAGACACTCAGCCCGCAATTTTCACCCACACTGAACTGCATGTGAGGTCTGTCTTGGGACTGCATCTCTAGGGGACAACCCCCGTGACCCTCACCACTCCTCTGGTTGTGTTCCTGTTGGGAACTCCCTAGATGAACCCCAAGTCGCTAGTGGTCTGTCTCACCACTTAGCAGGAGATAAGGGAACATAAACCGCCTGCCCCATTTTTTGGATAAAAAGGCTGAGGGACACAGGGGTCTGAAGACCTGACTGGGTTGCCCAATAGCTGGAGCCCATCCGGGGGAAATGGCCGACCCTCCTACTAATGTGAAGAGGTGGCCTCCCGCCGTCCTGGGCAGCAGCACCGAGAGGGGTCCTTGAAGATGTCCTGTGGTGGAAAACGCCTGGCAGTGATTTGTGGGCGAGTGCCATGCCGAGTCCGCCAGGCGGGATGAGGCCTGTGAACTGAACCTCCTTCCCCCCACCCCGGCTTGGCCTCAGGCGGGTTTTCCTGTTCGTTTCCTGAGTGGGGCTTCCGTGCGCTCTGGTTAAATGCAATCATATGATGCGGCGGTGTTCCCGCTGGAGCCAGGATGGCTTTCTCCGGCAAGCTGGGCTCCAGATGCCCCTGCCACTCCTGAGGGTGGACCCCCGGGTGGAGGGGAGGGGTGGGCACAGGCCTCCTGCCCTCACTCGCGGAGAGCAGTGAGAGCCTGGACCCATGGCTGCCCGAGTGCCGGGGGACGCCGAAGTGGACTGCGGTGGGAGGGAGTGTGTGCACGCTGCGATTTCTCCTGTAGGAACACTGGTTCCTGGATGTGCCTTCCTGGGGGCCCCTGGGGGGGGCGGGTCACCCCTCTGAGCCTGCCTCCCCAGGGACTGAAGGTTCTTATGACAGAGGTCCCCTTTCAGCCGCAGGTAGTATTATGGGCTGAACTGTGTCTCCCTCAAGTTCAAGTTCTGACCCTCAGTGCCTCAGGGCGTGGCCGTATCTGAGAGAGCATCTGCACAGGTAACACAGCCAAAATGGGGTCGTGGGGTGTGTCCTAGGTCTACAGGCTGATGTCCTCATAGACAGCAGACATTTGGACCCGGAGATGGACACAGAGGGGGCAGATGTGAAGACAGAGGGCGGAGGACTCCAGCGGAGCCCGTTCTGCTGACACCTGCGTACGGACGCCCAGCCTCCATGCGTGTGAGACGGCGAGTGTGTGCACCCCCGCTGTGGGGCTTCGCACACCAGCCCCGGACGGGAACTCAGAGGGTCACGAGGCTGCTGTTTCCGGGTGTTGTTTCCAGCCTAATCCCAATGGATAAAGCATTGCAAAGTTTACACGTGTGTGACCTTATTGAGCCCTGGCAGGGACAGTGCCGGGGGAGTTTTTTCCTGATGTCACACAGGTTGGACGGTCCACTCAGACGTAAAGGTGAGGGCAGACCGGGCCACGTGCGACCTCACCGGCCACCTGATGTGGTGGGGCAGACGGGCCCTAAGAAGGTAGGTCGCTGCCAAGGTTCCCCCTCCTTCTTCCAGCGGCCTTGTGACGAGTCGTGAGAGCTCCTGCTGGATTTGCCCTCGGCAAACACGTGCTCAAGGACACAGCGCAGGCAGAGGCTGCTGACCTGGGAACTTGCACAAATGTCCCTGCTGAACAAAGGAGTCAGGGCCGCCCCAGGGGCACCCTCCACGGGGGCGGGCAGGACAGGGAGGCGTTCCCATCAGGATTCCCATTGCCTTGCTTCTTTGGGCCATTTTGGCTGAAAAGATGATCGTGGCTGCCAAAAACTGGGAAGTAAGGTGGCATAGATCTCTCAGACAAAAAACCCTGAAAAAAGCGCCCCTCACTGGTTCCAGACCGCCAAATGCACAGCTCGGGGGAGCAGCCCTAATGCATGAAGACAAGTGCTTGCAGCCCCTGCTGTGGGCAGAGAGGGGCACGCCCCACCGCAGGGGACCTGTCTTTGGGCAGAATCTGCCAGAGGGCCATTTGGCAGCCTGTCTCAAAAGCTCCCATTGCCCCTTCGACCCTGTGATCCTGCTCCTGGGGGTTTGTCCCGCTGACACAGTCCAGTCCTCGACGGGAGAACCACATGGGAACCAGTGTTCTTGGCAGCTCAGGCACCTGCCTCAGGGGAGAGCAGAGCAGAGGGGGGATCTGGGTCTTGGGGACAATGTGGCAGCTGGGGGCCACCCCTGAGGACCCCTGGCCTGGGATGACGGTCATGCAACTGTGATGAGCACGAGGTAGTGCATTCATTTCTAATCACGTGCAAAGATAGCCATGACCTATGTTAACCAAAACTAGAAAGTATAAAAATAGTGGACACAGTGTGACCCCATACACAGGGGTGGGCAAGAGTAGGTTTCCAGTTGTCCCTGTGGAAGAACAGATGCGGGTTGTGATGAGTATAATAATACAAGAATAAACTCTGTTCCTTGCACTCACAACTGTAAACCCACTTTTGCCCACCCCTGTATATATGCCCATGGCGCATACATGTGCAGATACTCACAGGTGTGCACACGCCCATCCAAACACGCAAACACACCGACGAGGGCGGCGGGCTTCTATGACATAAACCAAGCACTATCACAGGTTACCTTGGGAAATCATGGAAGATACATTTTCTCCTTTTTCTTTGATTACATGTAATTTCTAAAATTTCTACAATTTATTCAGTTAGGACTAAAAAGCATTTTACTGAAGATTTAAAAGATGATAGCCGATAACATTATCGTGGCAATTATTTTTATTTTGACGCGCCATCCCATTCTCCTGAGTTGTTTGGTTACTAAACGCAGCAGCAAATGTTTGCCGGGAACACTGAGGACTCTCCTGTTTAAAAATCTGAGACCGAGTCCTTCCTTCCTCGGATGCGGCTCGCTGTGACCCAAGCTCAGGTGGGATGGAAGGCCGTTCGCCTCAGGGTCTCGGGCACTTGGCCAGGGTGCGCCTCGCTCCCTACCGGGCCCGGGAGAGTGCCGACCGGCAGGAGCTCGGTGGGGCTGTCTTTTCCCCTTGGCCGCGGGACCGGGCTTCATGTCTGGGTGGGGAGGGTCCTGCGGACAAACAACACCAGTGTGGAAGCTGGCAGGTCCCACCACCTGCGGTTTCTTCTGGAAACCGGGAGAACCGACAGTGTGGGTCCGGTCCGAACACAGCGGGCTCAAGACGCTCAAGAAGCAAGAAGTTTGCCCTTACTCAGACTTTTTTCCTGGTTCAGGTATTGTGTCTTACTCAGTTTAAGCTTCTATAACGGAATACCACGGACTGAGCGGCTCAGTTCAACAGCTAACGTTTATTTCTCATTGAGGGGCTGTGCTGACATGCCCGTGTCATTGGGGGACTCATGGAGGGAAGGTTGGGGCAAGGGCAACGAGGCTGGGACAAAGAGCCTGAAGGCCCAGAGAAGGGACGTGTGAAAGCTCCCCACGGGGCACACAGTAGGGGCTTTCTCTTCTCCAGCCACTCCCTTTGCACAGGCCATCCCACAGAGGACCGTGCCTGGGCAGAAAAGAGCTGTGCTTGAGGCCAGCCTGCCCGGTGAGCGCCTATCTCTGCCCTCCAGCTGACTGCTCTGCGCCTCGGTTTCCTCCTCTGTCAACGAGCCCATGAAATAGCACTTAGGTCACGGGAATTCAGTGAAACGGTGTTCATGCAGTGAAGGGCTCTCTGTGTGAACTGTTTCTTAGCTTCTTAAAATAGATAATCTTTGATTTTCCACCTCCCAAAACTCAGTCTCTTGTGAAATTGAAATGGGAAGAGAGAGAGAACTCAGTTCTCTGCCTGCGTGTGGCCCCTCCCTCGCCAGTCCCAGATTTGGGGGCTGTGGCAACTGGGGTCAGTCACATCGTCTTCACAGGAGACGCTGCAAGGAGAGGACCACAGTCAGGGGTGATTCGTGGGCAAAGCTGCCTCGGAGTCACACGGAGATACAACCCTCTGCCCTCTTCCCTGCCGAGATATAATCCCTCTCCCTGTTGCAATTGCTGAGGTCTGTTCCCAGGCCCACCTGCCTTCCCATACTGGACCACCCTTAGCAACTTGTCACAGAAATGCTTTGCTCCCACGACACACCTCCGAGGCAGCTCGGAGCGGGGAGTCACAGCAGACGGGGTACGAGAAACATCTGCCCAGTAAGGACGTTGCCAGCAGCATGGAGAGACCTCGCAGGTCTCCCAGAGCACAGCTGGGCCCAGAGTGCCCCCAGAGCACCCCCAGAGCGCGGCCACACCCTGCACCCAGGTGGGAGCAGAGGTGAGAGCGTAACCCACACCAAGGTTTGTTTTTCAAAGGTCTGCTCATGGATAAACACGCACAGGGGGCGAGTTCTACCAAAAAGTCTTTAATGGGAAGAGAAGTCTTGACTCATTTTACCGACCACCGGCCTCGTGCTGGCCAGGATGAGAGCAAGGTGTGTCTCCGAGCCGCAGGTTCCCCCCACGAGCTCTTCTGCTGGGGTTCGGCGTCTCACACGGGGACGAGGCGAGTGTGCTGGACCCTGAGTGAGGACTGCGCTGCTGGCTCTGCTTGGATTAAACCGGTGACCTCCAGAGTGAATCCAGGGTTAGGGAACAGGCGCGGAGTCCGGTAGACGGTTCAGGAGAGCTGCAGGTAAGCTCTTCCTCGCCACTGGGGTGTAAAGGGTGCTCAGAACATGTGCAAATGCTGGGAGCTCTGTTGTCTGTCCGGGGCTCGCTCTGGGAGCGACAGCAGATGGCCCAGGTGCGTGTGGCATCCCTGTGGCCTTGGGAAGGAAGCTTTCAATGGGAAGGATTTTAGGTTCCAACGAACGCGGGCCAGCCGCACTGGCTGCTGTTTTGTGATTTACGTCGCTGCGGCAGGGGCTGCGGCCCACCTGCGACGCCCACGGGGCCTCGTTTTATGGGGGAGTTGAGAGCCCCTGAATTTATGTCCTTGTTCAAACCTCCGCAGCCAATTAGTGTCAGAGGCAAGCCTTGCTTGTGCAACCACTGCCTCTTTCTCCTGGGCCCCTTCCCAGGCTTGGCGGGTCCCCCTGCCGCCCGCCTCCATGCAGGACATCTGCTCCGAAGCTTTCACGCCTGAGGAGGGACGTTTTCCAGCATCTGTGACAAGTGAGAAACTGGAGCCCACCGCCATCCTTCACCGAGGACTGGCGAGTCTTCATTCCCAGGTGGCTTCAGCTCAGACCGCGCACAGTGCTTCCAAATGCTGACCTTCAGCATCACTGACCCCCAGTGGGGACGTCACGTCTGGGTTTGCCTTCTGGGGAGCAGGCGAGAAAGCGGTCCCCGGGCCGCTCCTCTCCCCGTGCACATGCATGGCTGGAGTGAGGGCAGCGGTCACACGGCTTGCCTTGGTCACTGCCTCTCTCCCTGCTTTGCTGCTAATTGTCCAGACAGCCAATCACAAGAAACACGCCACTGTGGTTTTTATAATTTCTGCAAGTTCTGGGATCAGTCGACCATTTCTCCTTTTTGACACTCACCGTGAGCACGAACAGGGCAAAAATCTTGCCTTCAGTGAGCTAGTAGATAAGAGAGATGAAAAATCTTGGTGCGTCCTGAGAAGGAGTAAACGGGGCTGTTCACGCGACTGCGAGCCGTGCGGGCCGCGTGCACACTCGTTCCGGAAGCGGCGGGCCGCGGGTGGCACCAGGGGCTCGTTCGCAGGAAGCGCTGGACTTCGGGCCCTGGGAAGGCCAGTCCACCCAATGTTGTGACCGACTCCAGCTTGAATGGACGATGGCTTCCTGAACCCATTCTGTGCCACCTGCTGTCACCACTGTATCAGTGCCTGTCATCCGTGAGTGACGCCCCTCTGGGGGCCAGCCCACAGCACAGCCGGGCTGACTGTGCTGAGAAGTGCTTTGGTTCTCGTGAGGAAGCAAAAAGTGAACAGAAGGCTCCAGAGTCCCAGTGTGGACGAGTTTGAATCCACCCCAATGCTCATCGCTGCCACTTGGAGTCCCTCGTGGGTATGTTGCCTGGTTTCGCCGTGTGGCTGTTCCTTTGCTTTTGATTCTTCTCTTAACATTTTTAATGGCCGAGGCCAACCGAGAAACACTACTTTATAGAACTCCTGCCCGTGGGTTACCGCGGGGACAGAGGTCTGAGTAGGGTCGACACTGTGCGTGTTTTCTTTCTCGGTTTCCTTTCTTCGTGCTCATGTCAATCTCTCTATGAAGAAAGAAGCATGTAAATGTACTCAATGCCACTTAACTGCACGCTTAAACACAGCTAAGTGATAAATTTTATGCCATGTGAATTTTACCACAACAAAAAAGCAATAAATGATTTCAAGTAGGAAAACCACAATAGTTTTTAAAACAACAAGTGGAATTTTAGCTGCAGCTGAATGGTAAACTTAAGACAAAAGGTGGTTGAGACAGAACCGTGGTGGATCTGAGCTTTCAAGGCCTCCATAGGTGTTTCATCTCCTAGACCAGCCCCGGGGGCTCTTCAAGGTCCTTCCTTCTGTCTCCCGGTCTTGAGAGCCAACTTCTTCTGATGCTCCTCATTACGTGAGGAGGTCTTCACGGGGAAATCCTGGCACCGGGCCCAGAAATCAACTGTCTCATTGCCGCTTGCCGATGTTGGTGTGTAAATTTGTGAAGACACAAATTTATCCTGCCATCCAGAATTTTAAACAAAAACAAATAACTTTCTTGAAGAAGCCTCCTTTTCTGTCTGGTTTCCCCCCGGCAGCAAAGCATGGCTCTTCTTAAGTGAGATGAACTCGGCACTTCATTAAACGCCTTGGTGTTTTCATCGAGCATGCCTTTAATGCGATGGCGCAGTCTTAGATCATCTAGAATAATGATGACAACAGAGCTGTGGGTGTGAGTCTGCGGCGGGCTGCGAGGCCGAACAGCTGCAGATGCTGGCGTCTCGTTTCTAAGATGCCAGAAAATCTCATCTCTGTCTATGGCTATTCAATGGTGTGCCTGAGTGTGATTAAACCAAGCTTGATCTTCTGGTGTGTTTCTTTCCGAGAGACTTATCAAACTTCCAGTCCAGAATCCAATGGGTCTTGGGGGTCATTTGCCCCCTGGCCTAATGTTTGACGCAAATTCTTCTGGTGTGAATTACCATTAGTCTTGACATTCTCATGGGCCCTGACAGTGCAAGTAAGGAGGGCTGTTTACACACGAAATGATCTTCTCTAAGATTCCGTAGAGCACAAGGCTAATGCCTTGAATTTGGGACTGAATAAGTGAGACTCTTCCAAATGCTCGAAGTGGCTCTGTTCCCCTCCCCAGCATGTACTGGTTGACCCAGCAGGAAAGTGTCCCCTTGGCCTGTGCACACCAGACGCGTGAGGGGCTCAGACCTCCAGGTTTGCAAAGAAAACAGGGACCCTCTGCTACATGTGTGTTGGCCAAGGATTTCCAGACTCTTCTCACAACTTTGGGTCAGCACATCAGTTAGGGCTCCTGAACAAGGCGACCAAAGAGAGACCTAGAAGAACATGGAGCTTTTTGGCTTGGCTGTGTAGGACCGCAGCTCCTGGTTCTACCAGGAGTTCGAGATTGTTCGGGAACATTCTGCCGTTCCTCAGGCACTACAGTCACGCTGTGCCTAATAACAGACCCCGTGTATGATGACTGCCCCACAGGATTATAGCGGAGCTGAGAGCTTCCTATCACGTGCTGACACGGTAGCCATCTTAAGGCCGTGGCATAAGGCGTGACCCACGCGGTGTGGGAGGCTGGTGCAAACCAGCCACTGCCTGCCGGGCGTGCAGAAGTACGGCACACACGCTGTGCACGGCACATCATGCTGGGTAGCGCTGATAAACACCATGTGGCTGGTTTGTGTGCTTCCTGTGCTACCCTCTCAATCACTGCTTCCCGCTCACAGAACAATCTGCCGTGAGCAGCACACTGCGTCACACCTGCCGCGGCCTCCTACCTCTCGTGTTCCCCGCGTTTCTCCACAGCACCATCTTCTCTTGTGTTTGATTCACTCTCGTGTTGTTTTATAAATCTAGCGACGCCTAAGTGTGTGGTGTTATAGAGTCCACGGTCGTGCACAGCCATGTCACTCAGCCCTGCAGACCCCACCCACGCCGTGTGCCCCCTGTGGGCGCACTGTTTCTAGCTCTTCCGCCATACTCTTCACGGCACCTCCTCCAGGTTACAGACGTGCAGATGCGCCTCTCTTACCCTGGCATTCCGCTGCCTGCAGGAGTCAGCACGGGGACCTGCGGCGCGGGCCTCGGGGCAGCGGGCTGCACCAGAGCCCCTGCACACAGTGGCTGTGCCACCAGGTCTGTGTCAGGGCCTCGGGCTCGCCTACGCGATGCATCTCAGGACACACCCCTAGTGGAGCGGCTCGGGGCTGTACAGTGCCACCCTCTGCTTTGAGGTGAGGTTTTCAGAGGCTCCTGTGGAAGAACTCAGAAACAACGAGCGCTCTCCAGCTCTTCATTCTCACGAGAACGAAGGTCGAGAGGCCCGCAGGGTAGAAGCCAAACCCTTGTCTGACTTTCTCACTCTCGCCTCTTGCCTCGGAGCCTCGGCAGGACCCTGGTGAGGACGCTCTGGGGCCTGGTTGGGAAGGAGACGCTGGGCGGGCTTCAGGGCCCGCCCACCGGCAGCCCACAGGGGTGGATTTTCGGGACGGGCACTTGCATTGTCCTCTCTCAAGTTGCTCTCACTCAGGGGGCGCAGTTGGTGGCTTTGGCTAAGCTCCGAAGCCTGACTCCAAGGAGGTGGGGGCAGCAGTAGGCCAGGGGTGAAGGGCTGCTGGCCATGCGCCCAGGAGAGGTGGGTGAGCCACCCATGCAGGTCGCCCCCACCCACCCTAGCGAGTCACCTTCATGGCCCTTTCCAAATGCAGCGGCTTCAGGTAAGCCAGTTTGCCAAACACCAGCCTCTGAGGAAACTCATATACGAGGATATTACCCAGAACCCGGGCAGAAGTTGGCCATGCAGAAAAGGAAATGGCATTTTCAGCAGCAAATTAAAGCAGGAACCACCCCGTGAGACTCAAACAGAATTTCCTTTTAGGGAGGTTTGGTTCCTGTGATTTCTTGCTCGCTTGGCGTGGGGGTGGCTACGGGAGTGTTCCTGGTTACTTCTGCCGTGTCTGCAAGGGCCCAGGAGGCCGCTGGTGCCCACGAAACACTGGGAATTAGCTGTGTTTTGTGTGCAATACTGAAAAAGGAATTTTTACACATGCAAAATATTTTGTTAAATAGGACCTCGAGGATCCTAGGAGTTGTTTTCATTGTGGGAAACAACAATCTTTTGCTAACCCTGGCATTTGAGCACGACAGACACCAAAGACCGCTTCCTTGAGTGTCAGTAGCCACCAAAATGTTCTTTACTTCGGGGCTCGGGGTGTGGCTGTCGGCAGAGGAAGGAGCCTGGGGCTCGACAGAAAGGCAGAGCGAAGCCGTCAACCTCCTGCTCGGATGTGACCCTCTCCAGTCCCCCATCCCGCCTTCCCTGTCTCTCCCCCCGTCACCGTCTGGGTGCCTCTTGTCCTTGGCCCTTGGGAATGACTCAGGGCCCGTTGCAGGCCATGCTCGGGCTTTCTCATTCCTCTCCCCATCACGGGCCCTGCATACCCACGGAGGCTCAGGGACCTGGAGGGTTGAGCTTCTCAGTTATGCGGTGAGGGCGAGGGGAGTGTGCAGAGTGGCTTGAGGGCAGGAACCTGTGAACATTTCGGCTCTTGTCATAGTAGTGGCAGCATCACAAATAATGTGCCCAGTAACCAGGCGCTGTACAGGATTACTCCCCACCACATGGACGAATGGCTCTGGGAAGAAAAGGTTGGGGGTCAAGTGCATTTCACAGGGCGGACCCCAAGCCCAAGAAAGGCATCCCTTTCCCCCGAGGGCTTAGAGTGAACTGCGGGATGGACAAAACACAGGGCTGCCTTGCAGCTGGATGAGGAAGCTCCTGAAGGGAGGCATTTCGAGGGGGTGCTGGTGCTGGGATGCGTGTGGCTGCGCCCCTGTGGGTGCGTGGTGGTGAGCAGGCCTCGGTTTCGTCGGTGCAGGGTCGGCTGGGTGAAGATGAAGATCACACACTTGGACGCTGGGTGCCTGGCTCGCAACCCTGGCCCTGGGGTCCAGGGCAAGCTCTTCCACTTGTCTCCACGCCACGGCCTTCTCATCAGCCCGCAGGGAGTTCTTGGAAGGACTGAATATCCCAGCACACCTCAGCCCTTAGCACAGAGCCTGGTGCGTGGCACACACTCGGGGAAGCGCAGCTACTGCTGCCACCGGGCTGACCTCAGCTGCAGGCGAGGGTCCGTGCAGGCCGTGCTGGCTTCAGTTTTCAGCACTGTCTTTGCGTATTTAAATTGCACATTGACATGCAGTGTGCTGTGGTCCCCTGGTAAAAACAGGGGAAAAGTGGAAGCATGTGGGGGTCTGAGCCTTGGAGAAGAACGACTCCAGTTACGGAGACAGGCGGCTGGAGGAGCGCGCCTTTGGCCCGTCGGTTACAAGCCTTTTCCAAATGGTGACGCTGCACCTGATGTCACCCTGCGGTGAAGGCCTGGGTACAACAGGAGAAGGCCCGCCTCACCACCACGCAAAGCCCGTTCAGTGTCAGGCATTCGGGCTGGAGGAGGCTGTGTCCAGAGACTTCATAATCAGTCACCTTCGAAGCGTGTGGCTGCATCTGGATTTTCCCAAGTTTAAGAAAGCACTTTTTTATTTTTTTTTACATCCAAGTTCTTATTAAAGTTTTACATTATTATTTTACTCCTTTATCAAGTTCTTTGTGCCTTTGGGTTCCCCTCTAGATTTGGGTGGGTAAACTCCTGTTTAGAATAACGGTTCGTATTTTGACCCCTTGAGCTGGGGGCAGTTATGCAGGCAGGGAACGACCTTTGAAGCTAAGACAAAGGGTGCTGTCAGGCCAGAATGCGAAATGAGACCAGAACGGGGCCCCTGATGCATTATGGAACACAGGGCAGGCTCTGGCGGAAGGCAAGCTCCTGTCCGCGCTTCTCAATGGGAAACAGGCGTCAGGGCGACCTGTTCGTTATTCCTCTGGATCCGCAGGCCCCCGAGTGGCCACAGGGCAATATGGGAAAGCCGGTGGACCTGGTGGGCGAGGGGGGAGCCTCGGGGTGGGCGAGGGCCGGTGGCTTTATTTTCCTTGGCATGGCTCACGGAAAAGGCAGAGAAAATGAATTTCAAATGATGGGTCAAAGCTCCAGATTGAAAACATGTTCCCTCCATCCTGTAGGTCGCATGTGCCCATGGAAGTAATTTTGATAACTTGAAGTCTGTTTCCAGTTGCAGGTATGTCATTCACAGGGTCCTAGTAAAAAAAAGTAAAAAAAAAAAATTTCCCATCGGTCATTTACCATGTGACGAATCTTTTAAACTCCCGTAAAGCAGTGGAAAAAAAACTTCCAATTGGCTGTAAATGATTACATTAATTTCCTGTTTTCTTTCCATTTCTTTTCTCTTTTGTCTTTTAAAGGCGTCCCTTTTGACTGAAGCATAGTTTGCATGAGGGGTATGGTCGGGGGGTGGGGAGGGGGGACAGGAGAGCCACATGAAGGTGCCAGCTGGGATTGGGGTACGGCTCAGGCAGCTTGTGCCCTCCCCGTGATGTTTGCCGACATTGTAAAAATGCTTCAGACACTCCCCAAGCGTGGGCGTGCCAGATGAACCCGTGGAGGCCCCTGCTGGGCGGCGAGAGCTGAAAGATCGGACGGATGCGGGAGCACCCGTGTGGGCAGAAGACGGGGGCAATTCCGCAGCCGCTCCAACCGTGCGGAAGAGGAGCCGGCCAGTCCAGCACCAGGGGCCAGTCTGGCCTGTGACTGCAGCTGGAGGCTCCCGGCCCTCCGTCTGGGTACCCTGGTTGTAAAAGGCAGCTTCTGAGGATGGCCACATGCGTCATGAGAGGAACATGCCCCCCCCCCACCGCCCGCCGCTGGAGCCGTGGGAGGACCCTGGGCAGTTGCTGAGAATTGCAGTCTCTGACCTTGATCCTGAGGGTCCATCTTCCGCAGGGCTGCTGTCTCCTCTCTCTCTCCCAGGCCCGCGCCCTGCTGTCTCACGGGTCATCCCTATGGGTCTGGCCTCCCTTGCCCGTCCTGGGTGAGCCTGAGCTTGTTCCCGAACACAGCAGGCCCGGTGAGCCGCACCGACCTGCTTTAAGCTGGGGCGGGGGGTTCCACAGCATCAGCTCTGCCTTTTCTCGGGCTGGAAACTGAGGTCAGGACCCTGAGTCTCCGGGGAGCTTCCTGCCTGTCGGTGCTCTCTGAGGATGGTCACATGCCACTCCAGGATGCACAGGACAGGACAGCTGGAAGCCTGCTTCTGGAACCTTCCTGGAGTCCATCTTCTCTTCCCTTGAGTAACTTTAATCTGCACCCTTCCCCTTTAACAGATGCACCTGTGGCCATAACAGCTCTCAGTAAGGTCTCTGATTCCTTCTAGGGGGTCACAGAACGTGAGGGTGTTTTCAGAAGCCCCTGAAAGCTGGCACTCAGGGAGCGCGCATGAGCACGTGCGAAACAGGAGCCCCCTCTCTGTGTCGGGGTGAGTGTGGTCTCTGTGCCTCTTGCTGGGCAGCCAGGAGCCCAGCCAGTGACATCTGCTACAACCCCGTCCAACACAGCTGCATTCTGAGGTGCTGGTGGGCAGGCTCGGGATGTGTCTTTGTGGAGGGGACGCAGTTCAGCCCATGACCCCGCCCCGTTCCCTTTTCTGAACGCTCCTAAGCCTTGTCGCTTCATTTGTGAGGAGTGAAAAAGTTCACCCCTCCCCCCCAGGAGGGGGGGCCTGCAGGGACACATGGGCCCCCCAGAGGACGGAAACCAGTCTGTGCCCAGCACGGCAGGGAAGGGACGGCTCAGCGTCTCTGTGAGCACAGGTTCCGAGCCCGTTTTCTGCTGCAGTCACCTGCAATCGGAGGCGTGCCACGGCCCTTCCTTCGCCGCCACCTCCTCCTCGTCACGCTGCCACCAGGTGCTTGGAGAGCAAGAGGGAGCCCAGACTGAGGGGCATTGTTCCCTGGGAACTCTCATTCGTCACCTCCGATCGGACAGCTGGCACGCCAAGACAGCCACTAGCTACACCTTGCCTTTTTCTGTCCTGACTTCGGGCTTATCTGAGAGCCTTTTGTTCGGGCTCATAATTATTTGGTGACTCAGGAGCCCGCAGGCGGCACCGGTGGAGCCAGGCTGGGCCAGCGAGCACCCGGACCACCTGTTCCAAGTCATTTCCTGCGTGGGCGGCGGCGGCTTGGGCCTGGGAATGTGCATTCCGGGGATGACGGCCTCAGCCTGGCACTCCAGGCTGCATTGCGGAAGCCACACGAAATCTCGCCGGATTACGTCTGGCCAGACGCACTTCATTATTGTTCTCTGCATATACATGAAAACTCTTCCCCCTTGTACACAGATGTTCTGGGCGGGGGTGGGGGTCAGACAGCGCACCCGTGTGAGGAGACCTTGCAGCAGGAGAGAAAGCACGCCCTGAGCACGCCTGCGCTGGGAGGGGCGGGGACCAGGGGTGTGTTTCTTCCTGTGGGGGCTACGTACACACGGGGGTCCAGCATGTTCGCAGGACATACTAAACCGTACACTGCACTACATCGGAGTTTCAAACACGGCCCAGAGGGGTCAGGTGTCCTGTCCACAGCACACTTAAATCAGCCCATGGGGTTGAAAAACAAAACAAAACAAAACCAGGCCAAACATTTATGTCATGTAGACAAAACACGGGGCTGGTGGACTAATTATTTCCTCTCCACAGCGAGCCCTCATGGGCATTTCCACTCTGGCTTTACCGCTGCATCTTTCCACGGCCGTAACTGCTCTGCGTGAGGGAGACTCCCGGCTAACCCCCCTGGCCCTCCCCGTGGCCCTTCCTGACCTTGTAGAAGGCCCAGCTCTTGGGACACGCTTAAACCCCAAAGTGAAAACTTCTTTCTGGTTATAGAAGCAACACAGGCTCACCACAGAAAACTTCACAATGGAGACATGTGTGAGGAAAAGAAAAATTGACCACAGGCCCAGCAACCAGGAAAAACTATTATGAGCTTTGTTTAACTGACCCTTACGGGTGGGCCTCACGATGGTTTTCATGGGTTTGATGTGAAAGCAGCAATATTGTGTCACTGCCACGACGTCAGCGTTGGACACAAATGCTGTGATGATCTTACGGCGCTTTTGTCTAAGTCGCTCATAAGCCTGGCAGACGTCACCTCACCGGTTTCCAGAACACTCCCCCGGGAAGGGCAAAGAGAGGCTCCTGCCCCCATTCCACAGGTGGGGAGACTGAGGCTGGGGGTGGGTTTGGGTTGAGGACCAGGGCGCCTGCATCCTCTCTCTGGTTTTGCTCCGACAGCCGTGTGCCCGCACCCCTTCAGGAGTTGGAAGCGGAGAGTCCCGATGTTCCACGAGGTTTCAATCAGCTGCGGTCATAATCAGGAAACCAGTCAGTGTCAGGGCGCTGCTTCCCGGGGCAGAACGGAAGTCCTCACTGATCGTTTCTGGGAGAAGCCCGCCCAGGAAGGGTCCGTATTAGGATAACGAATGTTAGGAAATAAGAAGCCCTGGATAGCTAGCTCAGTGTCCCCAAATGCCCAAATGCAGAACGGTCGAAATGCTTGCTGTCACACTGATTCTCAGGCCCCAACCCAGACTGCCACACCTGAGTTCCCAGGCCGGGGTCCCGGGGAGCAATCCCAGAAACCACCATGCCTGCATGGAAAACACGGCATGCAGGCCCATCGATGGTCTCAAGCTTGGCTGCTCATTGGAGTCCCTGGGGAGCTTGGGAAAATGGGGCTGCCTGGGCCCCACCCTAGATGTTTTGATTTCCAGGGTCTGGGATGTGTCCTGAGAGTGTGGAGTTGTAATGTGTCCCCTGGCGATTACCATGGGCAGCCAAGGCTGAAAACCGCGTATCTGGAGCAAAGGACGGTAAAAACGTGTCTTCATAGAACGTCGGTCCCAGACATTTACGTCAGAACATGAACGGAACCCTGGAGACTCAAGACCAGAAGTCCAAGGACAATCTCCTCCCTACGACCACCATCTCTTAGACCAGAAAGAGAATAAACCCAAATCGACCCCTCGTTTTATAGAAACAGCGACAACCCCCCAAGTGAGTTCAGTGTTAGATTTGGACCCAGAATAATTGAATCATTTGTCCCCCAATAAAGAAGGATGCAGCTCACGAACAATTTTTAAAGAGAGCGCATTTTGTTTGAGAATGTTCATGTTGAAAGTTTTGCGTTTTTACACTGCTTTGATAAGGTGAAAGAGGAAAGCCTTTCAAAGGATCTGATGTTGACGGCATTAATTTACAGGGAGAGTCGGTCTTCAGCCCTCCACAGGAGGCTTGGATTTGGGTCAAGCCTAAATCCTGCCTGGTTTGGTTAGAGACGGTGACGGGCACGGGACGTTGCCACGCGCCCCTTGGTCAGAGTCACGGCCTGGAAGGTGGGCGGAAATAAAACATACCCTCCTTGGAAATGTTAGAATGGCCCATTTCGGCCCGCGGGCACGGACGGCGGACTCTGGTGCCTCGAGCGGAGCTGAAGTCCTGACCGCCGCTGCAGCGGGTGCGCCGGCCACTTGCCTGCCCTGCCCAGGCGCCGGGGGTGATGGAAGAAGGCAGGAGTCTGCAGGCTGTGCCCCGCGAACACCTGGCCACCGTCTTCCCAGCGGAAACCAGTCATCGGAATGCTGGATACCTGTTTCAATGCTATGGCTTTTGAAATTGCCTTCCTAACTTCTTATTCTTGTCACCCTGCTTTCCACGACAGAGGTGCTGTGGAAGTCACGCACAGTTCGGCCTTTGCAAACCCTCTCACTCCCCTCTGCATCTGAAAATGACAGCTGATGCCCAATCAGCCTGAGTGGCTTGTGGGGCGGAAGCATGTGGAATGCACTGGGTCTGGTTCCCACGCCAGGGTCCCTGACAGGGCTCCGTGTGGCTGTTCCTACTGCAGCTTCATCGACCGCTCCGGCGGCAGGTGATACATTGAGCAACACTATTCAGCAGTGAGTTTATTCCCCCTTACTGAAGCGTGTGTCCCCAAATTTATTTTAATTAGGCAAGAGAGATTTGCAAAATGTCCCTCTAGGTATTTACAATCCCCTCCCCACTGGCAGATGGCCGCAGCATCAGACCCCAGGCTGGGTGGCCTGAAATGCCGCCGTCCCTGGGTCACGAGCAGCTCATCATCGTCGTCATCACCGCCATCATTGTCGTTGTCATTATCCCAAAGCCAGCTCACAGGGGGGTGCAAGCACGTTGATGTGCAAACGGTCACGGCGTCCTCCAAAGTGACACACGAAATCAACTAGCCCAAGAGCACAATCTCAAGCTCCATTGTTCTCAAAGAAAACATTGAAGAACCCCATTGGTTGGCTGTCGCACCTTTCACTCTCCAGAGAAAAGCTGTCTCTCTGTCCCGACCTGCAGCTCTGATCCCCCGAAAGACACTGTCCCCCGAGCAGAACACACCTTTAACACCTTGCTCTCTCTCCCACCACAGTGGTGACCCCACAGTGGGCTGCAGGCCCTTCATCACAGAACCCACCCCGAGGTATCTCCAAGACCAACCAGGACTCACCGTAATGTAGCAGGAGAGAGAGAAAAAAAATGCTGCTTGAATGAATTTTCAGTTCAGTGTGGTTTTTCTCAAAACACTCCACATTTGTAATGCCTGAAAACACTTTCTCCCATACCACTTCCAACCCACAGCTCATGCTTTCACGATTAACCATAGAGAGAGAGAAAATATAACCGGAGCTACGTCATGCTCCCTCAACCCAAGTTTCTGGTCTTTTCCTGGTTCGGGAGGGGCTGCGGGGGAGTGGGGTGGAATGGGGCAGGGGATGGAGAGAGAAGGCTCTTTGTCTGGAGTTTTTAATTGCTGAGGGGTTTTACCCCACAGCAATTCCTTTCACACACCGCGTCTCGCCTTGGGTTCTAATCCACCAGGGACATAGTTGATCAGTGATGTAATTCTACAGTTATTTAAGGATAGTGATTCTTTTATTCTCACAAAGGGTGTGCAGAGAATTAAAAGAAGCCTGCAGTCATTTGTCTTAATCTCTCGAGATTGTTCGTTGTTTCTACAAGTCAGGACAGCCTCGTCTTTGGAAGGCGTATTCCAAGGAAAAAGTCCATAGAAATGATTACCTTGTTAGGTGGGCGGGGTGTCTGCAAAATAGACTCATTGTTGACCGTCTTTCAAGGCAACACTTTGCGTTTTGTCTCGTGGTCTTTCTGGAGCCCGTGGCTGGCCCGGGAGAGCAGATAACAGCAACTCCAATCACCTGCGGAGACTTTGCCCCACGGAGAATTCGGCCAAAGACGACAAGACACGAACTTCAAAAGTAGGTTCTTGAAAGTGTGCGTTTCCCAAGCAACTTCCTTCCCGCGCCTTCGCATACAGCTCTCTGGCCTTTGTGCCAGGTGCAAAATGAGAAGTGATATATGCATTTAATATGGTTTCTTTGAATATTATAGCTTTCCCCTCCCAGTATAATTAATCACTTTTCCGTGTGTGATGGAAACTGCAAAATGATTTTTCCCCCTGCGTTATAAAAATGTCCCTAGAGTGTGAGCTTTCAGTTTTCAAGCCCTTTGATCTACTGCGCCTGTGGGGTGCAGGACCCCCAAACTGGGTGGGTGGCCTCTACGTGATAGTGTGAGGAAAAAGCTGTGAATTCCCCCCTTATTTTTTTTATGCCCACGAGTTTCTTATTTGGAGGAAAATTTAATGCACAACTGGGACCTTTATGGTTAACACGCCCAAGTGTTATTTGTTAGGAGGTATTTGATACCCAATATGTCCAGCATTATTACGTTTTAAAACAAGGCTTACTTAGGCTCTTTTCCTAGAACTGGGCTGCTGGTTTTTGCCAAGGGCACATTATCTTCGATGTCCAGCATTTTCCGTCTAGTCTTTGCAACGTCTGTGTCCCGCATCTTACACTGTCTCAGTTCTCCAAACTGCAGATTGGCGGGTTAGGGAAGACCTTCCTTTCCTGCTAACAGATGATTCTCCTCACTCGGGAGACATCGGAGGTCCCCTCACTTGAGAGGAAACCGCCACTGAGCACTGATGGGGGGTGGGCGGTAAGGTCTGCCAAGTCAGCCTCTGTGCTGACCAGCGTTTTCCAACCTCCAGATCATTCTTGGCCACTCCTGTGTCTGTCAGTTCAAAGCGGACAGACACACATTACAAGGTGCCTCTCTTTTGAGCCAAAATCCAGGCATGATAAAGAAACATCAGAAGAAAAGGACTAAATAAACCCCAACTGGAGAGCAGAATTAAACTATCACTTCAGGTGTGGGTTGGTTATGTAAGTGGACTCCCCAGATGCGAGATCAACCCCGGTATCTATAGGGGGGTCTCTAACTGAACCACAGCCACAGCCTCAGAATCTAACGCAGCTCTGAAGGGCAACAGTAAGGGGGTTGGGGGGAGACTGTGCCTGAGACCATCATACTTTCAAAGCCCGGCTCTGGGTCCTTGAGTTGAAATTACTCTGCTTCGTGTGTTGTGCCAAGAGGACAGTTTCATACTCTCTCCAACAACAAAACTCCAGTGGGATGTTTGGTTAGGGGAGTAGGCCATATAAGGTGTGGCACAATGGTGCCCTCCCCTTGTTGTTCCTACACTCCACCCATCCCCAGTGTCTCTCCACGTGGAACAGACTAGTCAGCCCTGGAGGGGAGCTTACAAAGGCCTGCTGGTCCGTGGGTGGTCTCCTGGGCCTCAGGGCAAGACTGGGGAGGAAGGCTTCCTGTACTGACCCTGGGGGGCCTGGAAGGTGACTTGAGGACACATGATCACAGAGAAATGTTAGGCCTCCCACTGCTCAGTATTTGCTCCTCAAAGACTCTTCAAGAGTGGCTATGGGATTGGTAATGTCTGCTCTTGGACTTGAGGGAATATTCTCGCCTCCACCAGAAACACTCTCTGCCAAAGTAGAAAGCTGTGGAATGCTTACTCAGAGTACTCAAAACTTGGTGACCTCTAGACAAACCCCCAAAGATGAGAGAAGATAAAGGAGAAAACGAGGAAATGTCCCTTGCAGACACAGTCTGTGCATTCACTGCTTGTTTTCGAAGGAACTGACTCTTGAGCTAAGAGTTTAGAAATTCCATTCAGATTTAGACATTCCTCCAACAGTAAGCTTGTGTGTGATTTCCCAGTTACCCGCTCTGTAGCTCTTCCCAGTAGAACAATGCAGTAGTTGCTGCAGGCAAAGTCAAGCATTTGATTTTCATATAACACATTTCTGATTAAATACTTGGATTGTGTTTATTAACTATGACCTTCAGCTGACCCATTGTTCCAAACTAGTCAGAAAGAAGAAGGGGTTGTTATGGGGGAAGCAAGTTCTACAGTAAGCAACTGAACTAGCATGTCAAGAAAGCTGTCGTTATTTTTTTCATGACTTTAGATGGTTTCCTGTCTTCTCTGGGTCTTAGTTTCTCTTTATATATATAAAAAAAAAGTAGAAAAAAATGGCATCTTCCAGAGAGTTGGTAGAAAAGTTGTTGGGTTGAGTAAAAATGTCATTCCTGGATGGACCGCTCAAGGCCGTTAAGCTTAGTAAAGAAAGGAAACCTTAATAAGTGACATGCTGTTGGAGCATATTTATAAACATTTTGAAAGGACGAAATTACAGAGATTGAGGACAGATGGGTGGTTGCCAGGGGCAAAAGCTGATGGAGTGAAGACGTAAAAAGGTAGCAAGAGGAAGCTCCTTCGTGGTGAGAGGACAGTGCCGTATCTCGGTGGTGTTGGTATTTCCATGAATCTACACACAGATAAAGTCGCAGATTTACACACACACAGACACACACAGATACTTGTTAAAAACAGTGAAAACTGAGCAAGGTTTGCAGGCTGTTTACTGGGATTGTGCCAATGTGAACTTCTGGATCTTGACGCTGTACTTTGGCTGCATAAGATGTCATCCTTGGGGAATGCCGGATGAAGGACACCCTTGGAATTTATGTCTCATTTTTGCAACTTCCTGTGGATTCATACTTATCTCAGAATAAAACATATTTGCGAATGACGTTACATACCTGTCCCAACGTGACCCCCTGACCAATCCGTGTTCCCTGTGTGTGTGAGTCCAATGACAACAGAAGTAGAAATAACATTTGAAGGAAGACAGCGGTGGAGAAATGACAGTTGTTACTTGGAGAGGGATGAGTCACAACAAATCATCAAACGGTTCTTCTCTTGTAACCTCGCTTGGCCTGAGCGTGAACACAATGGTTCCTTGTCTAGCGCCGCTCCGAGCGTGAGGGCAACGTTCCTAAGAAGAGCTTTTGGAAATCGAAGCCTTTTGTAAGTTGAGATGCCACGCAGAGCCTTTGTGCCACGGGCTGCTTCACGGAAACAAAGCAATCTGGAGTAAAATACGTTTGAAAACACTGAAATTAAACATATTACATCCCTGGGTCTCTTTTGATAACACTAATTTACCAAAACACACTTCTGAAAAAGTAGATTCCACACTTTTACTTCCTGAAACACAGGAGGAGGTGGTCCAGATGGTTTGGAACCAACTCTCTGCTGAAGACACGTGGAAAGTTATATCACACGCACGCACGCACGCGGCCACCCACCTGACTGAAGCGAGTCAGGGCTTTGGAGAGTGGTTAACAAAATGAAGACTCAGGACTAGAATGCAGGGGGATACAGAGAGAGAGGTGGTCTCAGCACGTGAGCTCGTTTTAAGTGACGAGAGAGTAGGTGGCCATTAAAAAGATATTGATAAATAAACGCATTGTCTATAAACACATACACACACGTACACTTCACATGTGTATAATAAAAAGCTATCCTAGTGAGTGCTGGGAAAGGGAAACAAGCGCCCAGGCCAGAACCGTCACAACTACGTACGTGTTCCCGAGCCCCCTGACTGGAATCCCACCAGAGGAAAAGAATATGCCAAAGCTGACCTAGTCTTGGAGCAAAAACGCTAAAATGTTAACAGTGAGCATATTTGGGCTGTAGGATTAGATATGTATCTGTTCCTCTTTTCTGTTTGCCAGTTCTCGTTGGGGCAGGCGTCACACTTAATGCGTAAACGCACTGACACAAAGTGCGGATGTTCTCAGCGGCGAACCCTCCCCTCACCCCTGAGGGGTCACCCCGCCCCCCTGAGTGCACTTGGAAAAGGGCCCAGTAGCCAGAGGGTGCAGCGCCCCTAGGGGATGCAGCCCTGTTCTCTCCCCCGGGAAAACCAGCAGGGGAGACCGGACCGCACCGGACGGGACCAGAAGGAGGGCGCTGGAGAAAACCAGGCAATGAACCAACCTGCGTGCACCGGCGCTCCTTGAACAGCGTGAAGTGATATTTTGTGGGTTCATTGATTCATCTGCGATCACAAAGCCAGCGAATAATTACTGAGTATCTGTTCCATGCAAGCACCGATGCGGGGGGGGCCCCGAGGGGCGACAGTTAGTCCGAGGACGAGAGCCCATGTTTGCCCCCAAAACCGATCGATCACGGAAAGGAGACTCAGTTAGTTCTCTCTTTTGTGAACGAGGCCACTTTGGTGGACTTGCCCTCTCTCCACACGATGTCCTTCCGATGCCTGGCTACCCCGGAATCAGAGAGCCCACACCTTGGGTGTCCCCTTCTAGGTAGTCCCTGGAGGGGGGCTGATCCCGAGGGCAGTGGGGGCGGCGGCACCCTTCTTCATCTCAGAGCCTCCCCCCTTGGCCCGAGTGGGCCCTGAGGGATCCCCGGGACCCGTGAGAACTGGGTAGGACCAGAGCACACCGTTGCCTTCACTGTCCTCTAACCTACGGGCAGCATCTTCTTCCATCGTGAATCCAAGGAACACCTGGCAGCGGTGTGAGGACACGACTTCCTCACTAATGGAAATCACAGATGTATTTTCAAACCTCTTTACAGCTGTTGAAAATGTATCAAAGCACCCTGTCTCCTCCTCGCTCCTTAACACCAGTCATTCCCCTTGGCAATGGGTCTTACTTCACGAGGCATTAGAACCACAAGAGTATTTACCTGTAATTTCTGAAAGCACTCTTTTGATAACTATTTTGACATTAATCGGGATTCTCCAGAGAAACAGGCCCAGCTGGAAGTGTGTGGACGAGGCCCTGCCCCCAGTCATCTCCCCTCCTTGGTCTGTCAGTGTCCTGTCCCATCGGCCAGGGACACCCTCACAGACACCCAGAATAGTGTTTGACCAAATCTCTAGGCACCGTCTGTCCCGGTCAAGTTGACACATGAAACCAGCTGTCACATGTTCACCCCTTGCCAACTTGGCACCAGACACGTTGCCTTCAACCGTGTTTAATCACCAAACAAACACAACAGTAAGGCCACGATCCTGCCCAGCAGGCCGACACTGCCCTGCCGACCACCCCAAACCTGCCAAGCTCTTCTCCGGAGGTGGCGGGGAGGTCCGAGCGTCGCTCGCACTGAGAGGCACCGTGAGGCAGCTGCTGTGTCCCAGGCATACTTTTGCCGACCGGCACAGGCAGCAGTGGTCTCATGATGCCTTGCTGGCCGGGACCAGTCACCCCAGCTGGCACAGCAACCCCCTTCTCTGCCTCCTCATTCTGCTGAGCGACGGTCATCTGAACTTGTGGGTCATGCCCGCCCTGGCCATGGGCCCCCTGGGTGATGATGGGGGTGGCTGGGAAGCTGACTGTGGCCCACTGGGCAGGCCATCCTGTTCACCTGACCATCACAATCCCCCTTTTCTGAGACACCCTGTGGGGAGCATTCACATGGGACACTGGCACCTACCTTCACACTGGTTCGCTCACTCAGAGGAGTCTATGTACCTATCCCCCAGATTCCTTTGCCACCAATTTTCAATCACTTTTCTTCTAAGTCCCTGACCATCCTGCCAAGCCACTGGCCACAGCCCACGAGGCAGTAAGTAGCTGCATACCAGGTCACTCCTCCCCAGCCAGCACGCAGCCGGGCACCCTGCTCATAGTCCCGCCCCCGGAGGCCTTCCCTTCACTGCTGTCCGCCAGGGATGCCCCAGACGCAAGCGTGTTGCCACGGCTGTCCCCTTGTGGGACGTCTTCTCCTGCCGGCCGGTGGCTGGGACTTCCTCACGAGGCCCTGGGCACAGGCCAGGGGACAGAAGGCGGTGTGTCGGAAGTGGGGACCGTGCGCATTTGGGCTGCTTCTTTGTGGAGCTGGCTCGTGCCTTCAGGCCTGCTCAGGCCTGACCGTGTACGGGTCCCTCCCATGTGATGACACATCCTGCTGTGTGTGGCCTACTGTATGGCTTGGTGGGTCAGGAAGCCCCTGATTTGTGAAGGACCGCTCAGGTCACACGGCAACCTGGTGGCCCCTGGTCACTCATTCACCCTCCAGTTGGGCCAAGCAGCAGGCCGAGAGCTGTTCCCCTAACGGTTAGGCCGAAGGCTCCCAACAGCACTCACTGGACCTGCTGGTGCTAAGGGCCAAGTGGCAGAAGAGCTGGGATGGAGGCGGGGACCTGCAGCTCAGCCTTCTCTTGCTCCAGGCTCTTCTCAAAACCAGCGGCTTCTGGGTCACGTGGTCCATCAGCTGGAGCAGCTTGTCCGAAGGTCACTCCCTCACCCGGCCCCACGAGACGTGGTGCTTCTCCTGCGCCAGAGGAGGGGCCAGACACAGCGACTCCTCCTTCACCTTGGAAGGTGTCGACACACTCCACGCCACTGGAGTCCTAGAAGTTTCACTGAGGATTTTTATTGGGTTTATTCCCCTTCCGCTGACACCGAAATTGTACCAATAAATCTAGAGTCGTTGCTACTTCTCCATCAATCAGCATAGTGTCATCAGCACAACAGACCAGAGTGCTGTCTTGCAGAAGGGACAGGTGACCAAGGTCCCTACCAGCTGTATCACGAAACCAGGCCGCACGGCTGATACGCCTGAGGCAGAACAGTGTGGGCGTGCTGCTGGCCTTCCCAGCTGCAAGTCAGTGCCCCGCCGTTCTTTACTCACGGGGCTCACGACAAAGGCAGTGCCAGGTCAGGGCGGCGCCCCAGGCCCCAGGCCCCAGGCCCCAGGAAGTGCACTCTCTGCTTGAGCAGTGAAGCCACACTGGGCATAGCACCCGACACTGGACTCACCCACTGCCATTCTCCCGGGTCCGCCCACCTCCTGTGCAAATCGAACAGGCAAAACGGATGGGGAGGTGGTGAGGGTCCCCACCACCCCCCACACCCCTGAGGGTGGTGGCGTCATCATCTCTGCCCGCCTCCAGAAATCAGCGTTGGCCGTTTCGAGAATTAAAGAGCCCCCTAGACATTTACTGGGATTTCTCTGGAGGGAGCTTCTCAAAGGATTGCTTCTCTGCTAAAGGTACCGACACACTGGTCTTTCTGCTTCTCAGGAGGTCGTCCACGGTTAGGATTTTTGTGAACTGGGTGGGGACTAAATACGTCTTTATTTTTGCTGGCCTGCAGCTCAAGTGTAGTATCTTCTGTCACTGTGGATACAAACACCCGATGACAGTAGTATCACACGTTTTCAGGACTTTCTCGCCAGTGGAAATCACGGGTATTTTCAAATCACATCGCAGTTGCTGCCGCCGTGTCAAAATACCGGGTGTGCTCCCCACCGCCCGGAACCTGCACCGCTCCCCTCTGCGGTGGGCTGCACACCCGGTATTTTGACCTCACCGAGTTATGCGAAGAGGCACAGCCGTCACAGTTTGTAATTAGTTACAAAGATGATGTTGATGACTGTGTTTCAGTCTAACTGTTTTCTCGGAGTGAAGTCTTGGAAAAGCACAGGGACCCTGAGTCCCTGACCACCGTCACACTTGTCTGGTCTGGGGTGACGTCTTCTGCACTGTCTGCCTTGCTGTGCAATCTGGAATTATCCTCTGTGACACCGATAAAATGATTTTATTTTTATTTTTTTCCCTCACTCAATTCTCTCCCAAATTATTTGACAGCTGAGGCATAAGACTTCCATAAAAGTGTACACCTTCTCATTTCTGCTCCCCCGATTGTTCTACCGAGTCTATTTCTGTTGAAAGAGCGTTGCCCTCTGCCGCTCACTCCCATCACGGGCCTCACGTCCATTGCGGACTCTGGGACCTCACGTCCAGCGCGGACTCTGGGACCTCTCGTCCATCACGGACTCTGGGAGTGTTAGAACAGGGGAGCGCTTTCCATCAGAGGGAATCACAGGAGACATTGAGTGTCAAGAATAATACAAGGTCAGTTCAGGCTCCGAGGGTGGGTCCAACATGGCTGCAAGAGTAAAGGGGCTTAACCAAGCAAGAGGGACAGGCAGGCGCAAGGCCCGGGGACCCAAACACGAACCAGGAGAACCTTGCCCAGGAGAAGAGGCTTTGGGGTGCCCTGAAGCCTAGTCTGCAGGGATGAGCACAGTGTTGCAAAGCAGGGAAGGGACGAGGGGAAGAGACTGACAGTGGAGCCACTACAATCAGAAGGAAGAAACATGCTGTGGTTTAGGAGCCGCTGTCAGTGTCTGCGGGCCGGGGCCAGAGTTCTCTGGGGGTTGCTTGGAAGGCGGCATGCTATGGAGACTGGACTTGGGGTTTCGAAATAGGCCATGGAAACCCGTGAACAACTCTTAAGCCGGGGAATAGCATGACCAGATGCAAGCACTGGAAATATGATTCAGGAAATGATGCATTCAAGATGACGATGGAGTCACAAAGATCCCGTGAGCCGTCTGGATTCAGAAAAGAGGAGACGGGGAAGAATCAAGGTGCCTTTCGAATTTCTTGCCGAGGTGAGAGGCTTCCTTCGTGGGGGAAGGTGGAGTGGGAGGCGGGAAGTAGAGGCCAGGCCCCAGAGAGATGCGGAGTCTGGGAAAGCAGCCTTCTGAGTCACCGGCGTGGACGGGCTGGTCACGGCTCTGGGAATGAGCATGATCTGCTGGGAGAGTGTCTAGACTTGGGGTGTGCAGAGCTCCGAGGGCAGAGCCCCGGGGAGCACGAACGTGTGAGCCTGGTGCCAAGGGCGATGAGTCAGCGAAGGCCTGCGAGTGGGGGCGTGAGTCCGTGTCTCCAGACACTCTCCACGGGGACGTCGCACTGCTCGAGGGAAGTGTGTGGCTGAGAAGACATGTCACTGGCCCTCGGAGGCCCACAGACCAGCAGGAAGATGGCGTCCACGTGACCCACACGGGGCTGCAGTAACCAGAGTGACCCCAAGGTTGGAAGTTTGTTTTCTGGCTGGTCTCGAGCGTTCCTGACACTGGGGCTCCTGGTGGCTGTGGATAGTCGGGGCCAGACAGGGGACATGCGCCAAGCCTCAGTGGGTACAAATCTCCTTAGTTATGTGTGGGCCAACCCCAGTCTGCGACCACTGAGTCCTAGCCACCCAAGAAGACGTCACTTTTTCCCGAAGCCCTTCATAGGACTCGGCAACCTTGGACTTGGTGCTGGACGGCAGAGCAGGGTCATTTTACGCTGTGGGGGGTCCCTGGGATACACATGAAGACAGGACCCTCTTCCTAAGCCCCATCTTCTGTAGAAACCCAAGCTCCTGGTCCTGTTCTTCTCTCTCTCCTGAATCCCCATTGGTCCCTGCGGTCACTCTCACTGCCTTTGGAATGTAGATCATATCCTGGCACTCTGCTTAAAAGCCTCCCATGGCATTCTGTTGTAATTGGAATAACACCCCCGGTCCTTGCCAACCCCCCATTCTTGCCTGATCTACACAGTGGTTCCTAACCAGGGGCGATGCTATCTTACTGCCTTTTGGGGGACATTTGGCAATGGCTGGAAACATTCTGGGTTGTCACAACCTCCGGGGGTGCTAATGGCACCTGGCAGGTAGAGGCCAGGGATGCTGTTAAATGTCCTGCTATGCATAGGACACTGACCCACCTCCTGCTGCAGTGATAAGAACCGTCTCGCCCCAAGTGTCAGGAGCGCTGCGGTGGAGAGACCCTGCCTTTCAGGGCCTCATGCTGGCCTACGCCCACCGTCCTCTCTGGTCCATCCCTTCCCGGGGACCCTCTCCTGGGCCAGCCCTGAGTTTCTCAGACACACCGTCCCGGCCGCAGAGCTCAGGCGTGCCTGCCCCTGGGAAGTCTCCCCTAGATGCTCAGGGCTGGCTCCTCCCAAGGCTTTCTCTAACCTGCCTCTGCAAGGGCCCCCTCTCATGCCCGCCCCTCCCACTTTCTTCGTAGCGTTTCTACTCAGCACAGTCCTTGGTCGCCTCATTTCGCCTGTCTCCCCTGCTAGGGTATAACTTCCACGATACCATGTGCCCGGCCCTGTTCACAGCTGTGGGTCCCATCCCCCAGCAAGGCCGGATGCCCGTGGATGCTCAACCACAGCTGCCAGAGGCACTGAGCGGGGATAATGACCTGCCCTGGGAGGCAGGGATGGGTCCTGTGTATCCCCATGCTCGACCCCTCCTGCCCTCAGTGTTCACCAGGAGGAGGCTCTTCAAGGAGATTTGAAGCTGCCAGGCTCCGCCTGTGCCAACACCCACCCAGCTTTGTGAGGGACCCGCCAGGGGGGCCGCTGGACCCAAAGTCAGGAGTCGGGGAAGCCACGGGCCGGCGCCCTGCATGGGCCTGCCTTGACACACCTTTGTGTGGCTCTCCTTTTGTTGTGAATGGGGCTTCCACAGGAGCGACAGGCCAGTGGCCTCCGGTGCTACGTGCAAGGGATCGCAGACTTGCCCCCTTACAGGGGCCTGGGGTCTCTTCTAATGGACAGCCACGGTGGTGCTCAAACGATTTCCACTGGAATTTAACTGAACTAACACTAGAGTGAGTCCATGCAGACTGAGGGGAGGGGAGAGCACGGCTGGCAGCAGCGCGTCCGCAGGTTCAGCGATAACTCAGCGTCCCAAGCAGGGGAGGCCGGGGTCCAGTGTGATCTGTTGACAGTGGAGATGCTTGATGGCATTGTCTGAACCTCGGTTCTGTGAAATAATCCCGGGACCCACTCGTCTGCAAGGGTCCTGATTTCCTGTCAATACCAGTTTTCTTCTGCTTCTTTCTCTTCTTTTTCCTGTTTTTCTTTTTCTTTTTTTTTAATGAGAACTCTCCCTGGGGAAAAAGCGAAAACAGCTTTTCCTGGAAGAGGCAGGCTGCCCTCCGTTACCTTGTGCGTAACAAAGCCCGGGCTCCAGTTCTGAAAGGCTGTTTTGTGTGGTCGAGCCAGGTGCCCTGCGCGCAGACACTGAACTTCAGAAGTCAGAGAAATGCCAATTTGCTCTGTTTCAAAATACTTCGTTTCAATCGCTGCCAGCGCCTTGGGGCGGAATGCTGCAATCCACTCTCAGTTCCAGCTTTTCAGTTGGGCCAGCGTTATTGTTATCGTTTTTTTTCAAACATATGACCGTGCCCAAATGATAGCATCACTTATTAACCTTATCAATCTGGGAAGACTTCCATGAACTACAAAATATATCCATTATTTGCAATTGGTACTAGTTACTTCTGAATGGCTTGGGAACGTCGAAGTCCTGGAAGATGAAAACTGGTTTATAAATAAAGAGCAAACGTGTCAGAATCCATCGGTGACACATGATAATGGTGAGATGCCAGGAAGGCCGATGGAGGAAGGCACTGGATTTGAAGCAGGGCGCTGAATTTCCGCAGACACACCTTCAACCCGGAGGGTTAGAGCGACGTCTGACATGGTGGAGTCATGTCACTCTGGCCCATCCCGTCCCTTACCCCTCTGGCATTGCTACCTGGCAAAGGGGCACGTGACAAAAATGGCCGCATGTGATTGTCCGCTACCAGACACACGGAGCCCTCACATGAATGCACACGACTCATTCATCCAAAATATCTTTCGGAGTCTTTCCTGTGGGCTGGGTACCATTCTAGATGCTGGGTTTGCAAAGTAAACATATGCTCATGTAGGATCGCGCGCCTGGCGCCCTGAGCGGGGGGTTCCCCATGATTCTAACATCTGGACAGGCTTCCACATCTCAGATCTGTGGTTTTCCTCTCCGAAGGAGGAAGCTGGGGACCTGAGACGTGAATTCAGTGGGAAGGAATGGAACTTTCAGGTGTGGAGCCGGATTCTGACGTCTGACAAACTGAGAGGGGCCGGTGGTTTCAGGTCCTCGAGTCTCAGGAGCACCCATCATAAGATAACCCGACTTCCTCAGGCTGGTATTGTGGGAAAAGTGAGATAGCCGTGTTCATACGTCGCTGCTGGGAATGCAAAATGATACGACTTCTTTGGCGGGTCCTCAGAAAGTCGTAACTACCACATGACTCAGTAACTCCACTCTTACGTACATATCAAAAGAATTGACAACGGGTATTCACGCATGTAACTGCATGTTCTTAGCACCGCTACTTCTAATAACCAAAAGGCGGAAACAGCCCAACTGCTGATCAACAGATGGACGGATGGACGCACTGCAGTACGTACGGACAAGGGAGTGTTGCCCAGCCAACGGAAAGGAAAGGAGGAGGTTCTGGTGTGTACTAAGCAGGGGTGCGCCTGGGAAACACCGCGCTAACTGGAAGAAGCCAGACACAGAAGGGGTCACATGGTGGGCTACTATTCCTACACAGCATCCAGAGCAGGCGAGCCCACAGAAACGGAAAGCAGGGTAGTGGCCACCAGAGGCTGGGAAGAGAGCATGTGGGTGATGACGCTTGGGGATGGGCGCAGGGGTTCCTTTTGGGGCAATTAGGGTGATTTGGAATCAGAGACAAATGGTGATTGCATGATGTCCCAAATATAAACGCCCCTGAAATGTTTGCTTTTAGAATGTAAGTTTGGCTTTTGTGAATTCCTCTCCGTTGTTAAAAAACATGAAATAGTACATACAAAAACACTCCAAACGCTGTTTTCAGGAACTTACCCAGGCTCACCCAGGGGGCTGTGAACTGTGTGGGTAAAAACTAGGTAGAGAGGTCAGGGGATCTGAAATGTTTATTGACCCTTTTTTAAGACAGAGAAAAACTTCTCCAAACGGATTCCCCTGTCCCCAAACCGCCCCTCATGTCTCAGAGACCAGAATTGGGTCACATGCCCATCCTGAGCCAATTGTGGCAGGGGGAGGCGGGTTGGCCTCAGACCACTCAGGCACTCTTGCAGGTGGGGTGGTTGGCTGCCCCCAAGACCATGGTGTGCGTGTGCCGTGTACATGTGTGTCTGTGTGTATGAACATCTAGGACAAGACAGAAGCACAAAGACACCACTTAGGGGACCCTCAGCAGCCCCCGCCTCCTGTAGAAGAGTTGTTGTCATGGTCCATGGGGAGGGCCCCATCCCTGGGCCTGAGGCGGGCTGCGGGCACGTGCTGAGCTTCCCCACCCACATGCAGAAGTCCCTCACAAATCTACCGCATGACCAAGGACAGAAACCCTGCAGTGACAACTGCCCATGGGTCCGTAGAACCCAGTGACCACGGTGAGCAGCCCTCACATCTGAGACAGGAGACAGTTCTCAGGGGACACTGGAGTGAGGGGACGACTTGGGAGACAGCGTCAGAGAGGGGATCAGGCCCTTGGAGAGAAAGAGCTGCCTGCGGGTCTTGGCTTGCAGAGGTGGCCTTGCTGAGTCTACGTTTACCCTGAGTAAATAAATCCCTTGTCACCTGTGACTTGAGAGCAGCAACACCCCTCCCCGACGGACATGCGGGGAGAACTACACTCAAGGGTGGAAAAAACGCTTCCTAATTTATGGCGGGCCTAGAAAACGTCAACTACACTCCCAGGTGGGCATGCCGCATGGACTCGACTCACACATGGGTTCTCCCGTGGTAATAAACATTGTTGTATAATAATATGTACACAGGGTCAATATATTACAAAATATTGGGCCAATATGTTGAAGGGTCCCAAAGTGAGGCAGCGGCGGGCCGTGCTGCCTCCGACGACTCTCGAAAGGGTCTGCTCCTTCACTTGCAGGTGCCGTCGTCCCCGAGTGTCCTCACACCGTCTTCCCCCACAGCGTTCTGGGCCCAGATTTCCCGTTTTCATAAGGACACCAATCCTGTCGGATTCTGGCTGCCCTGGTGACCTCATTCTGACGTGATTAGTGTGATCAAGACCCTGTCTCCAAACAGGTCCCCTTCTGAGGTCCTGGGGTTAGGACTTCAATGTGTCATTTTTAGGGAGACCCAACCCGAAGTGTAACCTGCCCGGATGAAAGGAACCACCACCTGCGTCCTGCTCCGTCTGCCCCAGCAGCTGACACCTGACACACGCTGGCACCCTCGCCTTCCCCGGGGCGTTAGAGCGGCGGGACCCTTTCCCTCACTCACTTGCGCACCTTAAGGACCAGCGTGGGCCAGACTCTCAGCGCAAGGCTACCTGTGGCTGGGAAGCCGGCCAGCCGGGTCTGCAGAAACCACAGGCGACTCTGACCAAGGGCACGGCGATCTGGAAGCCCCTTTCTGCGCAGACTGACTGCCATGGCAGGCGTGTCACCCACCGGGAGAAAGCCCGCAGGGGAGTCTGGGGAAACCGAAGTAATTAAAGGCTTCAGGAGGACCCAGAGAAGGAGCCGGAAGGAATTCGATCATTTCACCTCCAGACAGGCAGACTGAGGTGTGGCTCCCCACTTCCCCCGCAGTTGAAAGGTGGCCAGGGGCACTCCTACCCCTGCTGAGAAGCCGGTGATGGGGAAAGGGCTTAAACTGAAGGGGGGATTAGGGGGGATCAACTGAAGAATGTTCCAGAGTCAGCCTACGTGGTGTCGGCGGCGCAGGATTGGGCAGCTGACAGGAAAGGACTTCTGCGCAAGCGTGATGACTATGCCGCAGACCGCCGTACGTCCCTGATCACATTTGATTCTCCCACGCTCCTTCCGTGCCCCAGCCAGGGGCACGGACAGGTTAAGCGGCATCACACAGACTGTAAAGTGCTGTGCGTGTGATTTGCACTAACAGTCTACTACAGGCTTTATTTTTACGAGTCCAGCCATGTGGACCTCTGCACCAGCGGCGTGTGGGCACGGGCCATTCTCTTCCGTGAGAGGCTGCCCTGCATGCTGTAGGGTGTTTAACAGCATCTCTGGTCTCCACCCAATGGATGCAAAGACCCCCCTCCAGTCCCGACACCCCAGAGAGTCTCCAGTTGTTGTCACATGTCCCCCAGGGACAAAATCACCCCCAGCTGAGAACCACTGACAAGTCAAAATTCCCCCAACTTCAGCCTAGGCCCCAACACTGATGTTGGTGTCCTGTGGGGAGACGGGAGTGCTGTTGTGAGTGTTTAAAACACATGAGAAAGACGACCTGATGCGGCCACCGAGCCCCAGGACTTCACAGACCGCTGGGAAGTGGCGCCCCCGAGGTGCACCCAGCGTGTCCAGGGAGGGAATGCATCATGGAAGAGGAAGGGTTGAAACTAAAATGTGGAAGGGGGACAGGGGCTCAGCTACTTGTCATTTGTAACATCACACACGACTTTTTCTTCTGGGTCGGGGGTCGTCAGGCGAGGCGCCAGGGTTCCAATCAGGCCTCCTGTCTGTTTGCATAAAGTTTTATTGAAACACGGTCATGGTCATTCATTTAAGTTAGGTCTGTGGTGTGCACGTGATGCACGGCAGAGTGAGGAGTTGTGACTGAGTCCGTGTGGCTTGCAAAACTGAAAATAAATACTGTCTGGCCCGCAGAGAAAAACGGGCCCTGTCTGGCCCGGGTCCCAGGATCTGGGGGACAGGGACGCTGAGCCGAGGCCTGCCCTGCTTGAGGGGGGATCCCCTCCCGTGGGCCATGCACTGTGGTTTCTACACAAGGCGGGCACAGGTGGGTGTGCCATTGTGAGCACACGAAACACACAGTTCATTCTCGTATTGTCTGTTCATCGATTGTTATTTTCCACACAGACAACTGTACACCTGCTTTTGCCGCCCTGTGTGTACTGCCTAATTTCTCCTTGGCGACGACCTTGAACATTACTCGGATATATTGTCATCTGCAGGTCAAGGAATGGAAGTTCAGATAAAATAATAAACGTGTTTAAGGTCATGCGTGAGCCGGCAGGTGGACGCAGTGTTCCGACTCCCACTGTCTTCAGTCGGTGTCATTGAACCTTCACGTGTCCAAGGCAAAGAAAGGCGGAGGCCACCTCTCCTCAGCGGGGTGAGTGACAGCAGCCGAGTGGGGAGTGACAGCAGAGCTTCTGAGAGCCAGTGCTCTGCAGGTGACCTCGGCCCCAGAGGCCTGTCTGGTGCCGGCGGAGAGCCGTGCTCTGGGTCCTGGTGACGCTGGCTTCGGGAACAGCAGCGTCACAGAGGGACGTCAGAGTAGGCTCCTTCGCTGGTTCTGGGCTCACTCACTCCAGCGGGCGCTTCCTCCCGGTCACACGGGCACCTGGCAAGTCCAGGGGAGCAAATGAAACTCGAGCCCGGAGTTACAAGAGTCTCAAGTGCAGCAGCTTGAATCAGTCCGCCCTGTGCGGGGTTCAGAGGGCCTGGAGGCCACAGTAATGACGGTCCCTAAGTCAGCCCGGGGGGGCGGGCCGCCTGGAGGGTGGAGGAGACTGACAGGCCCCACGGCCAATGGTGCCCCTTCTCCCCGCAGCCCCAGGGGTGGAGCAGCCTGGTGGGGAGCCCCGGAGCTGCACGCAGAGCAGCGGGTCGTGCACCCCCACATTCTTGCTTCTCCTCTTCCCTGGAGGCTCAGGAACGTGCTTCGCACGCAGGGCGCCCACGCACTATCAGGCACGTGTGTGTGACAAGGTGGTAAGTGTGATCGTTCATGACGGAACAGTGGATTCCCGGCCGGTGCCCAGCACCACTGGCAAAGCGTTTTAAGTCCATCTCCTTCGTCCTTACGCCCGTTGTGGGAGGCGCTGGTACTATCAGCTCCATTCTCCGGATGGGGAAGGTGAGGCTTGGGAGCCCCAGCAGCTTCCCTTCAGTCACGGGGTGCAAAGATGGACAAGCAGCTCTTTCAACTCCAAATCATCTCTCCGGCCCACCCCTCCCTGAAAAACGGGGTTCCCGCTTGACAGCACTTCCTGCCCAGCTTCTCTGAGCTAGCGAGGCGCCACCTGCACCCGACTGCCCAGCCTCTGGCCTCTCCTGGCTGGCTCAGGTGGGCTGCAGGTGTCAGGTGCCTCAGACGGGACAGAACCCTCCAGACCAGGCATATGCAGCCAATCAGCATGGTAAAGAGGAAGAACATAATTTAGCCCCTCGCAAGTCCGCCATGTGGAAGGTATCTGAGCAATGGAGGGAAGAGGCAGGAAAGACCCCCAGTGCCTGGGGGCACAGGCAGCTACTGGGGTACCCATAGAAAGGCCAGCCTCCCTCTGCCTAAGGGCCAGGCAGCTGTAGTCCCAGGCACGTGAGGTCTGTCCGGGACCCATGTGGGCAGATGTGGGCAGGGAGGGTCCCCCTGTCCCCAGCTCATACCAGCCACAGCTGCCTTTCTGCTCTGAGGTCTCTCCTGCTGTTGGGACCACACAAGAGGCTGGCACTTAGTGTCTCTGTTCTCAGTTGGGCTGCCGCCAGGACAAGTATGGGAAGGTGAGCCCACTGGAGTAGCCCTTCAGGGACCCTGACAAGTCCCAGGCACACTTACTGAAATTGCCATCCTCCTTTCTTCGTGGGGCAGGTTGAACTGTGTCCCTCAGAAAGATGTGCTGTGTCTTCCTCCCAGTACCTGTGAGTGTGACCTTATTTGGGAAAATGCTCTGCAGTGTTCTCAGGCGTACAAACTTGTGAAAAGGTCCTTCTAGAGTCTTCCTGATAACGTAAAGGTTTCTAGAATGAAGCACTCAGAGCCACAAAGTGGATCTTTGCATTGGTCTCAGGCAGATGTGGGCATTCCCCAATGACACGTGGGTCACAGTCAACTGCTGGATCTAACAGTCCGATGACCCTTCTGGCACGACCGTGGAGCACTGGTTTCTCAGGGTATCGCGGTAGCCTGTCTGCAGCCAGGGACTGTGGGATGGGGCTCCGAGAGGGGCGCTGGTGTTCTCGGGGTGCCCCTCCCACCTCGTCGCCATGTCCCAGCCACCTGGCCCTCTGCCTCACCACCCGTTGTCCAGGGACTGGGGCGTATGGCTAAGCTCCCATTGGACGGTCCCTCTGTGCAGCTCCAGCTGTCAGCAGACTGGACACCACCCTTTCTCCGCTCCTTCAGACCCAGAGGTCGCTCTCCCCGGCGCTCTACGGCTCCTTACAGGTTCCCCAAACGTACACATCGATCAATATTACTTTCACTGCAGTCCCCCAACTGCCCAATTCGGTGAGGGCCACCTGCTTCCCACGAGGAGTCTAACAGCTGTGCTGAGCACCTAGAAGGGTCAGCAACCATTTCTGTCCTTGCTGCTGTCCTCAGCCCATGCTCTGCAGTATTCGGTGAGGACCTAGCACCCACATTTCCCTGTTGGGCTACATTTCCCAGGAGGGAAATCGGGGCTGCCTTTCCGGTCTGTGAGCCACTGCCAGGGCCACCGTGTCCCCAGAGCAGCCTGGGCATGCGGCGCACGCCTCGCTTCGTGGGGTGCCCTTCGTTTTTCAGAGCTCCTCTGTCTCCTCGGGTGCACTCCTCGTAGGTTCTTCGGAGGCCAGTCACAGAGACGGCCTTCGTGCCCTCCTGCTTTCTCGTGCTTTGGCCCAAGGACGTCTCAGTGACGAATGTGCCCCTCGCCCCCATGTCTGGGTTTCTCGGTCACCTCTCCTCTTTGTTGAGCTGGGAGCACGCTCATCAGGGATTTTCTTTTCTTCCTCCCACTTTCCTTTGGCAGGTTCCGTAGCAGAAAAATCCAACAGAAACTCACTGATTACCACGGAATGTAGCGGCTCATGGTGGGAAAGGTCACGGCACGGCGTGTCACCCTGTGACACACACGGACTCAGCCGAGTCAGGAGCATGTGCCGCATGACTAACGGCGGGGCGTGAAGTGAGCATTGTGCTGCGCAGCGTTCGCAGGCGCCCCCATCACTCCACCGTCCCCCCGTGTCAAATGAGCAATGCCCAGGGGTGCCAAGAAGCCTCATGAGTGACTGCAGAAACATCTCCGGCGTCAGCCTGCTGGGAGTGATGGGTGCCCACGGCGCACACTCGGTGCTCCAAAACAAGACCGCGTCCGAAGCAAACGCAACTTCATTTGCAAACAGAAGCTGTAAAAGCCGAATGGCGGAAGCGTAGAGAGCCTGCCTTGACTTTTTTGATATTTGCGGAAGCAGCTTTAGAAATCGCAGAAAGGCGGATGAACCGTTGGCCAAGGTGGAAAAAACAACATTTGCTTAAAGAAAGAGCAGGTGGAGTGAGTTGTGATTGGACGCAAGTGCGGGGTCCTGTTTAGGAGAATCCTGTACTCTGGGTCCTTATCGATGACTCAGCTCCCAATTCCAACAGCCGAGTCGAGGTGAACCCTGATGATGCTCCTGTTGGAAATTACCCCAAATTCATGTCGAATTAAAAGGAACAAGTGTCTGCGTGTGTGAGTGGGGTTGCCTGGGAAGGGGCGTGGCCGAACTTCGTGGGTGTGGTCTCGTGCTGGATCTTGATAGGGGTTGTATGATATGCCTTTCTGTATGATATACCTTTCTGTATTATATACCTTTCTGTATGATATACCTTTCTGTATGATATGCCTTTCTGTATGATATACCTTTCTGTATTATATACCTTTCTGTATGATATGCCTTTCTGTATGATATGCCTTTCTGTATTTATCATACACCTGTGTGCATTTGCCCGAGCCTGTGGCCTGGCACACAAGACTTCTGTGTTGCACTGCAGATATTTTTTACCAAAAATCACACAAACATTGAGCTCCTGCTAGTGATACGCGTGTGGACACGTTTCCAGCTGAAGTTCACTGACGCCTGCAACTGGCTTCAAAGGCACCAGAAACAGTGACGGACCGAGGGGTGGGTAGTCTCACAGGTGCGTGAGGAGGCAGACACAGCAGACCAGCGAGTGTAGAGTCTAGGCCATGAGTGTGGGTCTTTTCTGTGCAATCCTCCCAATTCTTTGTATGTTTGAAATTTTCATTTGAAAAATGTTGGGGGGGGGCCTCTAAAATGCTGGGAACCGAAAACAGAAATCTCAGGGCCGCTCCTGGAGTTCAGGAAACTCCAATGCAAGTGGCAGCAGGCTGTCGCATTACCGAAACACTGATTTTAGAGAGGCAGTACATCCCATAAGATAAGACACAGGCATTCCACAATAAAATCCACTTTCCCCAAACAAAAAACGGTCCCTGGGAAGACGACCGGGGCCGAAGTGGGAAGACGCAGGAGCGGCGGCACACGGGTGCGGCTGTGAAGAGGCTGTTTCTGCAAAACCACGTTAGGGCTCGAGGCTGGTTCCGTCTTCCATCCTCCCAGACCACTAGGGTCGCAGTCACAGAGGTCACGGGTGGCCTAGAGGTGGGACCCGTGCACGGCTAAGGGTGCCTGCTGCACACCCTGCCAAGCAGAACAGAGAAAATCACAGGAGCTCACGCTTTCGGACCCTGACGAACATGGTTAAAAACCTGGTCTGACTTCGCCGGCTCTTCCTCTGTCCTATAAAGTCTTCATTTCGACTCTTCGCCAGTTTCACGACTTGACTCTCTTTGTGGCGGGCTGTCAACAGTGCGTGTGTCTGGGCGCCGACACCCGGCACCGGTGACAGAGGCTGCCCTGTGGAAGGTGCCTTGTGCAGAGTAGGTGTTTAGTAAACATTAGATGGATGATAGAATAAACGCAGGAACGATAAATAAATTTATCAGAGACCCTTTGGGAGAGAGGGCAGGGGTGTGGCCCAACGACACAGACAGACGATCTGATAGGGACCGAAACAGTGACAGGAAGACGATGGACGCCACGATTAACGCAGGGAGGCGCTGGAGGAAGGGACGGCGAGCTGTGATGACTTCGGAATCGCAGCTGCCCCTCTGCCCACAGCCGTGCAACCTTTAGACAAGCCCTCCAACTCTGTGAGCCTCAGTTTCCCGCCCCGTCCCAAACAATAGCAGTCCCAGCCCTTACCTTTCGCGTCACTGTGAGAATCACGTACATTTAAAGAGATGTGATGTTTCTGGCATGTGGCTGTGTGAGACCCCAGAGAAACAAAGGAAGGTGGTGGATGAGCAAGTCTCCGTGGGGCGGCCAGCTGGGTGGGCGGGCTTGCCGCCGGAAAGGAGAGAAGTATCACGACTGGTGTTGGGAGGGGGAGGCCCCACTGCTGAGTTCCCAGAAGCAGTGGAAGAGGCCCACAAGTGGTGGGGTTGGAAAACTGGCCACGGCGCCTAGAAATTTCTTGGGAGCAACCGTGCTGGAGAGAGATGTCTGAGGAGGACATCTTCAAGTTCTGGGGCCAAGGGGGTGAACAAAATGCAACTTAACAGTGATTGCCGAGAGGCAGATGGAATACCAGAGACCCCAGGAGGCCCTGGCAGAAGGGGCCTTCCAAACGGGGACCCCGTTTGCACTACACCAGCCCTGATCATTAAAGAAACACTTCACGTTCCCATCGTTATTAATTGCTTCTCCTGTCTGTCATCCTGGCTGGAGGACGCCACGGAAGAGACGAGGCTTATGAATGACGTCACCGCTGGGCAAAGGGGTGCCTTTCCGGGGAGAGGGGAGCTTGCTGGCGTGGCCGCGGACCGGTCCCTTGGGCTGGGGTCCCTGTGGGAAGGGCGCGGGGCCTCTGAGCAGAGTGTTTTCCTCGAGAATTGAGGAGTGGAGAGAGTGGAGAATTGAGTGCTTCTCATAGCAGATAAGTTCGTGCCCGTTTTATTAGCCGATTCCACACGCAAAGATGAAATCTTGAAGGGCAGTCGTAAGGCGGTGGTGGAGGCTGAAGCGGCTGCCTTCAGAAGTGAGAAGGAAGCCTTTTACAGCCGGTGGGCACCTACGAAACAGCATTGACGGACACCTAAGTGCCCCTTCACACCTTCCCAGGCCTGCGGGAAGACGGGGCTGCAGTGGGAATCCACTCAGGAAGAAACAGACCAGCAAACTCCTCAGAAAGCCTCCGCTGGTCACCCAAGCCCCGGCTCTTGGCTATCAGAGGGGATAATCAGAATCAACTAATAAAATGACAGCTCTTGGTTGATGAGAGAACTTTGAAGTAATTTCCTGCTAAGGTTCTGCGTATCAACGCAGTTGTGTAGTAGAAATAGTACAGAACACGCTGAAGCTCTCTTTGATAAGCCGAGTACAAGGTGCTATGCCGTTACCTGCCCCCAAATAGAAAAGACCTTTGATGTTGAACTTGAGGACGCATGAGGCTCCTACAGTTTACTCCTGTGTTCCTCCACGTCACAGGCTGCTTTCCCTGCGAGGACAGCATAGCCGCGTTTGCAGCCTTGGTCACAGGCCGTTCGGGGAGATGGGGGAGTTTTACTGGCGTCCAGACCTTGTAAAAGAGAGTTGCTCCACGTGCCCGCCTCTGTGTTCCCTCTGGGGGGCTGGCTTCCGACCTTCGGTGGAAATTTGGTCTTGCTCGTCAGCCTGTGGATCTAGGGAAAATTTCTATATACTTTTTTTATTGGCGTGTTCAAAGGAAATACTTGTCATGTAAGCCTGATGGAAAAGGCAGGCTTTTTTGACCCTTAAAGAAATATAGATGCCAGCACGGAAGAGGCTTCCAGCCAAAGAAACACTTTCCAGGACCACGCAGATCATGTGATGTTCCATTCTCTTCGTGGGCCTTGTGCCTCTCACATCACAAACCTCAAGGATGGAGGGGTCGATACCAATTTACACATATGTATGGATTTAGAAATGGGTCAGGGGATGGCCCTCACACGAACATTCCGGATTTCCCAGAAAACCCTACAGAAACAGATGTTCCTATTGGACCATTGCTGAGATCAGACTTTGCGAGGTTATGTTGTAATAACGCCTGACTCCCCAAATCTGAGAGGCTTCTAAGACCGTCAGTCCATTTCCCCCGTCACGCCTCTCCCGTTCTCCCTTCCCGGGTCTGAATTAAGGAAGCAGGCGCTGCTGTGGACGACCCCGCCGAGAACCGCACGGAGGCAGACGGGCCACCGTGCCTCCGGGACTTCACGTGGCTCCTGCGCTGCTCTCCTTTCTTTCTGTGGAAACTTTACTTTTATTTTCCTGTTTTCTTTCCAGTTTACATGATTATCTAAGCATCATTTCAAAACCTCTTTGTCAGTATCCCTTTAAGGATGTATAGCATTTTCCAGCTTTATTGAGGTTAAATTGAAAAAATTTGCATGTGTCTGAAGTGTACAGCTTGCCGTTTGGGTATTTGTAACCTTGTGAAGTGACCACCCCAGTGAAGCCGGTTCTGCGGAGCGAGACCGTGCCCCTGAAGCCACCCAGGGCTCCGCGGACCCCGCCAGGGGCTGCTGACGGGGTGGGTGCTGGGCAGGAGGGAGTAAACATGTGTGTATAGCTTTGCAGCGTTACCCTCCTCTGCCACCCTCTCCGCACCCAGTGATGCGGGGCAGCCACGTGCTTGTTCTGTGGTGGGTGGTGCCACAGGCTGGCCAGCCACCCGAGGCAAGAAGCTGGATGGACCATCCGGCCAGGGTGACTGTGTTGTCAGCTTCCCAGCACGTGGCATGAAAGCAGCCAGGAAGCTCAGAGAATCAGACTGCCGGCTGGGAGGCATGCGCAGGACAACCAGCAAGCCGTGGACCTCCCTAAGTGCATCCCCTCCGAGGATTCTCGAGTTGGCCAGGTAAGGCGGCTGCTGGAAGGCTCGCTTTTTACAGACGAGGAAACCAAGGCCTAGGAGGACTTGATAAGTCCTCCTCTTTATCTTTGATAAAGACCACACTTCGTCAGCGGTAGAGCCTAGATTTGGTCCGAGGCAGTCTGATTTCAGAACTCACACCTTTAACCACGAGTATAGTCTAATGCTCAGTGAAGGGCCTACTCACGAGCCTGGGATATTACGGGAGTCAGAAGGGCCTGTACATCATGGAAGACTAAATTACGCCCCGCAGAGCTCTTCTGGTAGGCGTGTTTTGTCATAACCAAACTCAGCTGTCAGCACGCTTTTCCAATAAAGGGCCAAACAGTAAATAGTTTAGACTTTGTGGGCTACAAACAGCTTCTGTTGCATGTTCTTTTTTATCTGGACAATGTTTTAAAAATGTAAAAACATTATTAGCTTAAATAGGGCAGGAGCCCAATTTGGCTCACAGGTCGTTGTCTGCAAATCCCTGGTAACTCATCAAAGCTTGACACACCGAATACGACACGTGTGCGGTCTTTCTGCCAAAGGACGCGGTTGACCAGGAGGCCCCACGGATGGCTGCAGGGAAGCACTGAGAACCTGTGCGGATGGGCGGGCGAGTATGGGTGCCTGCTGTCCAGACTCCACGAACTTGTTTTCTTGAGTAACCTCTGTGTGCAGTCCCCCAAATGTGAAGACCCCCTTCCATGAAGTCCCCAAATGCCACCTCAGAGTGGGGTGGTGCTCTTCTCGGAGCCCACTCTGCGGTAGAAGACGGAACAGGTGACACTCGGAGCTGTGCCGTTGTGCTTGACAGTTTCATTTAAAAATACCAGTGTGTTTTGTTGAAACTGGAGGTCTCTTTCCAAGCCTCCTCTTTCTCAAAAGACGTCAAAAACCAGAACAGAAAATACCAGAGCCAAAATAATTGGCAAATCAATAACATGGCCACAGAGGCTGCCCTGGACCCTTGGCATCACTGTGTTGGGAATAGGATCAGGGAGAATGAAGGTCAATGTCACTAACAGTAGCCAGCATTTCTATAGACCACTGCACACCAGGTGCCATCTAAGCTGCATGCCCAATAACTCCTTACTCCTCCAAACAACCGAGGAGGGAGGTGATAGTTTGGACCCCACTTCTCAGGTGGGAAAGGGTCCAGAGAGCTAGACAATTCATCTGAGTTTACCTCACCAGGAAATGGTGGGCTCAGGGTTTGGCTCCAGGCAGACTGACTTAATGGCCCTGACCTTGGCCACTTCCTTGTACTATCTTCCCATGGACCAAAAAATGATTCGTCAGCCTCATAGGGGAAAACCCGCTATGTGATGAGTGCTATTTATTTCACGGGTGAAGTGTATTCAATCACGTGGGTCATTATTCAAGGCACTTGGGGGGTCCTGGGTTCTAATTCTGCCTTCCCCAATCATCTGGTCACTGGCCCTGAGAACTATGTTGGCAGTTTTATCACGTATAAGAGGCTTGCTCCTTCTTAATGTGAACTTTCATGTCAATATGTTAAATGTGTTTTATAAATCACTTTAGGCCCCTGCCTCCGTGGGCATTCTCTGCACCGGGCCCCACGCCCTCAGGGGGAGTTCCTTCTCTGGACACCAGCCTCATTCAGTTCGTCCACAAATATGACCAGAGGCAGTCAAAGGGCCTGACGGTGTGACCACTGAGGTGACTGCCACCTGTGACAGTTGCTATTTAGTGGCTGTGGCAGTGCGTGCTCACAGAGGGCACAGAGGAATGGCACAAAAGGAAGTCTTCTGTTAAAGGAAACACAACAAAATCTCACTTGACCGTGGCTGCTTGCACCATCAAAAATCTTCATTAACCATGGGATACAAATGTCCTTAAAAATAGCTGAGCACTAATGACAACCTAGTCTAGTAACACCCGTGCAGCCTCTCCCCACGGGAGACCGCGCCCTTCGGCGGGGGGCGGGGAACGCGCGGCACCCCACTCCGTCCTGGTCCGGGGCCGAGATGAAAATCTCAGGGTGCCCCTCAGACGCCCTAATCTGCTTTGAACTTTGGCTCAAGTTATTTCCATGAACATCCTCTGTTTCCATGGGGCGCAGATACTATAGAAGACAGACCACTACAAATCACTTTGTTTAAAGTTCCTGCAGAAAGAGGGGGGAAGCAAAAACAGCTTGGAGTCTGCTGCTAATTAAAGCCAGCTGCCGCCGTGCCGCGGTCTGTCTGGGGCGCTCCTAACGGGTCGGCCCCGGCAGCTGCGCTCGCCTTCCTGCCCGCACCGTTTGAACTGTGTCCAATGGCGCAATCATTAAATCTTTGATAGCTGTTATTTAAATAGGAGACAGGGGGTGCTTTTTGTTTTAAGCAAGAAAGGAAGATGAGTCTTGTTCCATTGAAAAAGTTAGGGTTTCTCAGATAATTTTCAGGGGGTTTTGGTAGAATGCCTCTGGTCATTTTCAGATTGTTTTTGACACTTTTTCGGCACACAAATGTCAAAAGTCTCACTTCCTCCCTTCTTTCCTAAGGGATTCTTGCTGTGGGTAGAAGGGGGAGCCTGGGACACCTGGTCTTACTCAGACAAGGCTGGGGACAGGTTAATTTCGCAGTTGAAAGCTTCATAGGGTGGAATACATTTAAATGTTTGCTAATAGATGAAGGGCTACCAAAAAAAAAAAAAATCAGGTGGCTTCAGGAAAATTGCTCACAAGCACAGACACAAAAATTCTGTTTTATCCCTGAGGTCAACAGACACTTGATAGTTAACCGAAGACTGCTAAGCTGTTTATCTCCAAATACCAAAGCAGCTTCAAAGGACACATCAAAATATAGTGAATCTGTATGTTTATGCAAATCCTAGACTTCGGGGTGTTAAATATTTTATAAACAACACCCTTTCTAAATAATCATCATGCTACATCTGTATATTTATATATATAGGTACATACATACATACTTACATATATAGATTAGATAGATTATTGAGTAGATAGATATAGAAAGAACTAGAAAGACAGACTTACTATTTCAATTCCTATTTCTGGTCAAATTGCATTTTTAAAATGTTGTTTCAAGAGAACCCCATCTACTACCAGGAGGGTTTGGGGTTCAGACAAACATTTTTTGCCGGGCCTGGAAGCTGTCGTGTTCTGGCACAACGTGGAAACTCTGCTTTCTTTTCTGATGGAACTAATACCCCTCAGCCTGCAAGTGTGGCCCTGTTCTTTGAAGGGCTTTCAGAATCAGACAGAGTGTCTTTTTGCCAGGCCCCGAGACTCCTGGGGCAGAGTTTTTCAAAGACTCGTGTGAAAATTATCCTTGCTGATTCAGAAATGAGTCATTGTCTCCTGGCTGCTGATGCTTATCTCCAGCCGGCAAAGGTCAGAGGAAGGTCTGGTTCACATAAAGATGTCCTATGCTGTGTTTTCAGCCTTGCCGGAGATTTTTTTTTGTTGTTGAGATTTTTGAATGTTATTTGATTTGGGAAAACCCAACAACATTGCTGACATAGTCATCTATGTCAAGTTAAATGTTCAGCAGACCACCGCAGAACCGCCGGGCCACAGCAAGGGGAGAGAGGGAATCTTACGGAGGACCCCTGCCGGAGTCTCCCCACAACCCCACCCAGTGACAAGAGCAGACCTGACTGGCAGCAAAGGCCGGTGCAGTGATGCCTACTGGTTTAAGCAGATTTGAGGACTCTTCTGCTATGCTCTGACTAGAGGGTGCTTTTTAGTTGAATCAGTCTCCTAATTCAAATTCTTTGAGACTGCTCATTTAGAGATGAGTAAATATATACCTTGTCTAGGTCTCCCCTCGAGTGTACCCTGTTTGCCTCAGAAGTTGTGGCTCATAAAATCTGAATGCCGTGGAAGTTCCCATTTCTGGGGCGGCCAGTCGAATTGAAAGTTAACTTGGCTGTCTACACTCAGCTCTTTCCTCCTTCATGCTCCTCTTTGCTCCTGGAGCTTGCCCCCGCCCCCGCCCCCAGCCACCCCGCCCCGCCAGAGTGTGGGACACTGTCAGGGACGATCAGATCTGCCAGCACCCTGACAGCAAGGCCAAGAGCAGGGACTACAGGCTGGAGCTTCCGGGGAAGTCATCTGGGGCACTTATGGGAAAGGTTTTGCTTCCTCATTACAAAGCCACGCTCACTCAGGAGGACATGTCCCTCTTCTCTGGCCAGATGTTGCTGTGCCTATAAATATCTCTGCAGCAGCTGCACGTATTTTGCAACCTGAGGATGACATGCAGAAAAATGGAAAGAGCCTTGGTCTTTGATGACATCAACGAGCAGGCGAACTGACCCTGGACCCCATACAATGAACATCGGAGAATGGGGACGTATTGATAGCAGACGCCCAAAGCCATCTTGACTGAGACAGACAAGGCTGAATAAACACGTTCGATTCCTTTCACAATCCCCCGTGCCCGCAGATCCACGGCAACCGTCTTAATGTCCACTAAACACAGCAGCTCTTAGGAACAGGAACACTGGGACGTGGCTGCGAGACGTGGAAGGCTCCTAGAGAGGGGCAGAGTCAGCAATCAGTGTTGAAACAAGGGCACTGAGAAGGATGTAGAAGAAAAAAAAACTCCAGCACACTCTAGTTCAGTAGTACGTACACTCAACCCCAAGCCAGGCTGTCCAAGGTTAAGGAAGGGCCAGGAAGAGGAAAGGGATTCCTATCCTGGATGGGAGGGGGGAGGGTGGGTTCCAGGTTCCAAGTTTCCTTCTACTTTTAACTTAGCCCTGATGTTCACATACAGACAAGTCATTGAGGAAATGATGCAAAATTAATCCATTAATGGACTAAAAATTTCCTCGTGCTCTGTGATTTTTAAGGAAGGTTGGCCTACAGCGTGAGTTTAGGGGTGATGGACTTGAAAGACAGGAAGGGTAAACAGATCTGTCAGCTCTCCCTGCCCGAGGGCCTGTCTACGGCAATCAGACCTCTGATCCTGGACCTGGATGGGCACCGAGTACAGAGGCGTCTACGGCAATCAGACCTCTGATCCTGGACCTGGACGGGCACCGAGTACAGAGGTGGACTCTGGTTCAGACCCCTCGACAGCTGAGCGGAATGGGTCACTCAGCCTTCTCAGCTTCAGTCTCTTCATTTTTAAAATGGAAAGAATGGTGGTGACGATTAAGTGAAATAAAGTCATTGAGTATGTCGGACACATAATACATGCAAAAGTTTTAGCTACTGTGATTATTTTTGATTCTCTCTTATGACTGTGTGATGCCGTGTTTCTGGCGGAATTGAAATAGTTCCGAAATGGCTCCATATGTTCAACAGAAACAACAATGCTAGCAGAAGGAAAATACCTGTCAGTTACTACATTTCTTACACTAATCATTGCTCTTCTAGAATAATGTATTTTAAAAAATTCCGGGAAGTAATTTTAAGCAAGACACCTGGCTAGCATATGAGACTGTGTCGTTTTCTCACCCAGGATCTGCCAAATTGCTGATTTCTGCATAAAACATGAGAATTTTGAATTATGAATATTGAATGATAATTTTTAAGATGATGGACAGATTAAACATTTCCATGTTTTAACTGCTTCTGGATTATATCTGGTTTCATATCACCACGATTTTAATGGGCTACTTTGTGACCGAACGGCTTTAACACGTGTTCGACCCTAAATAATCACTCATTAATCTTACATGACAGCTAGATTTTAATATTTATTAGTGCGCTATTGTTGACAAGAGACATTATGCTATTTATAGTATCTGAATTTTTTTTCCAGAATAAAGTTACCTACACACCAAACTGCTTGTCTCAAAACCATGAAAACTGGATGCAAGCTTAGACAAAACTTTATGAAGGATACGTTTTTACTAAAATCAGTCTTGGGTATCTATTTGAAAATGATTGGCAGAGTTAAGGAAAGACATCTTACAATTAATTCTTTAAAAATGAATAGACTATACATGTGAGCTTGGCACTATCCGTTGGCTTAAACACTAATACACATTGATCATTGTCGAAAGTTTCAATGTGATTATTAAACTTGGTAAAGAGAGGATGAGGCCCTCAGTCAGTTAGTTCACATGACAGTTAAGACAGGCACGCGGACTTCCGCGGTGAGCTGTGGTTTGGGTGAGTGGGTTGCTTTCCCGTCAAACGCCGAGCCTCTTCTCCGCAGCCCCTGGGGAGAGCGCTGGTCATTTTCCAAGACACAGATCTCAGAGGTGGGACAGAGTCCTCTCCGTGCTCCCTTGGAGGCTTCCCAACCATCACCCCAATCCTCTTTAAATGCCATTGCTCCGAAGAGCTCAGTTTCCCCCACATTATCCTTTCCTACCTTTTTTTTTGTCTCTTCTAAGCAAATCCTAAACATCCACTGATGTCTGGCGCCTAAGAAAGAGTTTGCCTCTTGACTCGGGTTCCTTGACCCACTGCTGTCCTCAGTGATGCTGGAATCAGGCACGGGACCCTCCTGACACCCTTCCTTCCTTCTTCTCGACTTCCGTGTCCCCACTGGCCTTCATCTTCCTTCCTTTCCAGATGCTTTCTCGGAGCTAAATCCTAGAACATCTGCACCCTTGAATTCTAAAACACAAATACTCTATCTTTAACTTTTAAGTGGGATCCATTTGATTTTATCACTATTCCTGTACTAGCTCGTCTTTAGAGTTAACTGCCGTGGTTTTTGACATCTCGTGTTCTTCCAGAATTAGCCTCTTCTAAACTCTTTTCCTCCGTTGGATCCTATTGTTACTATCACCAGGATCCTTGATTCCCTGGCCTCCTATTTTTCCATAATATCTACTCGGCACAAAACTACAATGTTTGCCCTCCGGAGACATCTTAAAAGATGCCCTTTGCATTAAGGCTGGAATGATAAAACCAGACACTCAGAGGGCCGGGGTTGGGGTGGGGTGGCATGTCCCCAAATTGGGCAACAGGATGAGGTTGATGGACACGCGTACAAAAGAGAGGTGACAGAGCAGCCCTGAGGCTGCTATTCTCTGACGGACCTTCTGCACGGTGGGCTGTTGACTGACGTCCGGAAACTTGAATTTCAGCGGTGTTCCCACCCATGACTGATAAGGACGGTCATGGGTCCTTGCCTAAACTCTTGGCACACAGCACAGCACAGCACACGACTGAGGCTGAACGCCTGCTTTCCTTTCAGGGGTCTGGAATCGTGGTGTGCGCCGGGTTGTACACGGCCAACTCCAGTAAAAAGCAGGGGCTGAGTTTCTGACAAGCTTCCTTGGTAGATGGCTTGTCACATGTGTGTAGGGATTTGACGCTGGAGGTGCAAAGCATGTCCTGAGAGACTCCACCGGGAGCGGATTATTGGAAGCACGTGCCTGGTCCCCTCCAGACCTCGCCGCATGTGACTCTCCCCTTTCAGACTGCTTTCTGTCCCCCTTCCCAATGGCAACTTGTAGCCAGGAGTGTGACAGCACGCCTTGCCCTGTGGGTCTTCCCAGTGAGTCATCCGATTGGGGGCTGGTGTGGGGATGCCGGACACAACACATGTGCTTGTTTCTCAGAACCGATGTCGTATGTTTGAAGGAAGAGGCCAGAATGAACAAGAGTTGGGGTGAACGCTAAAGGCAGAAAGAAACAAGGGATGATGGGTACAGGAAAGCCAGGCTTCGTCAATGATCACCGATAAGATCCCACGTTGGTGAAACTCCAGGCAGATCTCCTCCAGCGGCTGTAACTCTTTGTGCCTTTCTGGTCACACCTATTTTTTATAGAGAACTCCAGGAATTTAGGCATCAAAGTACATTCTTAGATTCTGACCCAAGCCTTTATGTTTCTAAGACAGCTTTCCCACATTTACACCCATGACAATGCCCAAACTACGACGGAAGAGTCCCCAACATCTTTCCCATTCCGTCATCCAGTAAATATGTGTCGAGCATGGAAGTTCGGCGCACCGCCCCCTGGGTGTTCTGGCAGAGTCAGCGGTGATTCAGAGGTGACTAAGGCGAACCCCTAACTCCTTCTCAAGGAAAGGAAAGTCCCAAAGGAAACACAGGCAGAAGGACTTGGTCCAGATCACAATTTTGCAACTACAGATTTCTGGCCCCCCAAAGCCACATGTGCTGTACCGCAGCCGCGCTCCCAACAGGTGAACATGGAAAGCCGTGAGGTGAGTCAGCGTTTGGAAAATGCTGGGGATTCCTGAAATAGCACTGAGTCACGGTCACCGGTGCCCTGGCTCAGTCCGCGCAGCAACTGCAAGTGAGTAAGCAAAGAAAGTGAGGGAACGGCGAGAGGATGGAAATATCCCAAGGGACAGCTGTCGAGTCCGTATATGACGCGGAACCCTCCGGCAGTGGCAGGTCCAAGCGGGACGAAGCAAGGGAAGAGCATGTTCCAACAGCTCGGTCTCCGGTTGGGAGTTCCTGGCACTCGGCCCTCCTCCGACTCTCTTGGGGACTGGAGGACGGGAGGAAAGAGACGGAGCAAATGCTCCAGCCACAGTGGGTCCTGGATTTACGTGACAGGAGAGTGCCGAGTATGTAGCCATAGTCCGATGTGGGATTTTGAACTGGATTCTGATAGGCAAATTATCATATAAAGGAGGGCACAATGACAGGAAAGACAGCGACCTGGGAGCTGACGGGGGATAAGCCAAGCCTTGGAAGTGGCGAGTTAACAAACTGGACATAAGACAGACTTTTTAAAACTATGGGTGCACGTGTCTGGGTTGCTGCAAAATGTTGAGTCTCGGCAGAGCTGACCCGGGAAGAAAGTCAGAGTGACACCGGTGTTAACCCCTTATTTCGTCAAAGTTCCCACTGATTCTGAAGCTGCCCAAATTTTGTCATAAAGCGGATTTCTGGAAAGTATAAGCAAATTTTTCACGGATTCCCAGTGCAAAATCAGGGATGCAATATTTTAGAAAGCAAACTTCTCCTGTATGTGTATTTATGTAAAAAAATTTAAAAACACAGAAAACTTTTTAAAACATAACTTAAAGGAGGGAAAACCCACTTCTAAAAAACACCATTTTTCAAAATACTAACAATTATGACACTTACAAATAAATCATAAAAAAATGTTGAATTGGCCTAAAGTTGTTCAGACATTTCGATTAAAGACATTCATTTAGAAAACCGACCCAATCATTCCACGAAACTCAGATCTTCCCGTTTGGCACCGCACTGTCCCACCGCCCCCACTTTCTCCTTCACGAGCCCGTCTCCGCCTCGCTCCCCTCAGCCCCGTGCGTGCTCGGCAGCCCGAGGCAGAGACAGGCTGGGCTCTAATGGGACTGTGAGTGAAGGACCGTGGACTGGGCCCCGTCCGGAGCGCTGGACGGCCTTGTACCTTCAATTCTCCCGACACAGTGGGCAGCGAGCCGTCCCGCCCTCACTTGGTAGACAAGGAAGGTAAAGGCCAAAATGCACACCCGCTTGCCCCCCTGTGGAGAGGGCTCCTTTGCTGTAGACCCCCGCTGGGCTCCATGAAGACCCTGCCATCAACAGACAAGCCACATGCTGGGCCCGCCCCAGAGCTGTCTGCCTGGCCAGCCTATGGCCGGGCACTGCTGGGCCCGCTGTGGCCTGGATCCCAGGGTTCGGAAGGCCGTTGAAGGACCTTGTCCAGCCGCACCAAGTGTAGGACTGCCTGGGACTCTCCCCATCCTCCAAAAGCAGAGGTAGCTCAGCAACCTGGCCAGTAACTGAGCAGGAACTGGGACTGGGGGTGCTAGCTTCTCTGTGGATTTGCAAGCTAGCTATTCAGAAGTTGCATGTCTGTGAAGTGAGGCCAGCATGCAGCGGGGGGCAACCCCTGAATGCACATCTGCCCCTGAGGCCCCTGGAGCAGAATTCTGATGGAAACCCTCTGGGTCCTATTTCTGGGCCTCGCGGGGGTGGGGGGCAGCTCTTCCATGTGTGACGTGGGTGCCGATCAACAGGGGCCGAGCACGGTGCTCACGACTGTGAGGGGAGTCTCGTGTGTACAAAGCACACTCTGTCACAGCCAGTAAGGAGACGTGGGGTGCTGTCTTTCAGGAGGTTAATGGTGTTTGCTTGCTGCCTTCTTCCCATGCCTGTTAAGTAAGACATTTTCTCAAGTCTCATCCATCCCCTTTCTTAGACCACAAGAAATCCGGGAAGCTGCAGGTTTAGTAATTAATAGGATCTGACCCAGCCCATTGTTCTCCTTCTGTTTCCAATGAACGGTCACCAACCGCCGAGCAGCTAGGATGTCCTTGGTCCCTCCTGGAGTAAGAACATCATTTTTTTTCTTTACTCCGTCAACTCATATTCTTTTCCCTTCTCGGTGAACGGCTGTCCTTTGCTCAAGCCAGACACCTGGGATACTCCCGAGGGTGCACTCCCCTCTGTCCCTCCAACCTGTCGTCAGCTTGGTCTGCTGTGTCTCCCAGCCTCTTCCCGGTCTCCCACTTCCTCTTCCGTGGGTCTGGCCCTCCTGCAGCCAGCAGTTTACTGAAATGAGGCCTCACAGCCCATCCATAGCAATGTTTCCAGAACATTCTTTCTAACAGGGAAACATGACCACACCCTCCTGGGCTTTGCATTCTCCTCTGGCCAAAGGGTACGGTCATCTTTTGTGCAAAGAAGGTATACATTCATTCATTCATTCATTCATTCATTCCAACTGATATTTATGGAGCACCTACTATGCGCCAGGCACCCCTTTAGGTGCCGAGGATACAGCAGTGAACAAAGTGTGTGTTCTGGTGGAACATGCTTTCTACTGAGGAGACACGGAGCAAAATGTCGTGTGTGTGTGTGTGTGTGACATACATGTGTGGATGTGTGCGTTTAGTGGGCAGCCTGTGGCAAAGGGACGGAGGGGGGCTTGGGGGGAAACAGAGCCGGGCAGGGCTCCATGGGACGCTGGGGCAGTGGGTTACTGTTGATGGTGCGATCAAGGGAAGCCTCATGATGACAGCGACGCTCGACAGAGACGTGAGCGTCTTCCTCCCTGGGCATCTTCTGTCCGACAGTACTGGACCCTTCCTCGCCCCCAAGTCCACCAGTCCTTGTCACGTCCAAGCCTCTGCATGACTGTTGGCTGTCCCTGGGACGCCTGCCCTCCCGAAGAGGCAAGCTTAGTTGTCCTTGTTCTCTCCGCCATGTCTCCTCCCAGGACCCTCTGGGCAGGGTTCAGACCCTCCCTCTGGCCTCCAACTTCACCTGGAACAAATGCACCAGAGTGACGGTCCCCTTGCACCATGACTGGTCTCCTTCCCTCTCTAAACACGTAGACCCAGACATGAGCTTCTGCACACGTCACACGTAATGTGTCGCATCTATGGCCTCTTCCTGCCTACAGGCTCTGTCTGTGCACTACGTCTCACAACAACCTGGTCAGGGGACCCTGCCCCACTTCACTCGTGAGAAAACTCCCTGCCCGGTCCCCACCTACTGATGGAGCTGGCCTCAAACCCTGACCCGCAGCCTTCTCTGTCCACTGGCCCACGGCTTTCTCCTGGGGTTAAGCCGCCTGAGGACGCAGCCTGTGCCCTTGGGCTGTTGTGCCCTGCAGTTAGCTGGCACAGAGCACGCGCTCCGGAAATGTGGGCTGAACAAACGCATTCTAACTGCATTCATGCATTCGGTTCTATGCCCGGCCCTCCCAGCACCCTCGCCCCCGCAGCCCTAGCCTTTCAATAACAAGAACGGCGACGTTTTCACGGCACTTATCATGTGACAAGTACAGTTCTTGGTACTGATCCCCATTTCTTTACACTCAGAACAACCCAGTGAGGTAGGTTCCGCTCTAACCCACTTCACAGATGGAGAGACCCATGAGTCACTTTCTGAAGCTCACATGACCGCAGGTGATGGAGTTGACATGTGAGCCCCAGTGGCTCTCCACTGCTCTGTCACATGCCCTGCTGGCTTCCAGATTCAGCTTCTAGGTCCGACGCATGACACGAGGGGCCTGGTCTACTTGCGACCTCTGACATGAGGCACCGCCGTGGACACGGACTCCGTATGGACAGAGTAGAGCTGGCGGCCTCTGAAACCCAGGTCCCGGGTGACTGGGGTGCCCGGGGAAGCGGGGCCCTCGGGGCTGCGCCAGAGACGAGGGGGAGGCGAACCCCGGAGAGACACTGACAAGAAGGAATGGGTGACTGTGTTGGAGGGAAAACAAAAATGAGGGATTTGTTGTTTTTGTTTTTTTTAAAGCAAGGAAGCATTGGGAAACAGCAATGAGAAGGGGGTTGGTGTTGGCACACAGGGAGAAATATTCCAGGTCACAGATGAAATCTGCCTTTTAATCAAATGTTTAGAAACCCGCAAACTCACCCTGGAACCCAGATGGAAAAAACTGAGTCATGTTGGAATTCTTCGATCTGGAGAATGAGTTACTGGCAGCTCTCCGCCTTGAGGGTACCCACTCAAGGGAAACAGTGGTTGAGTGAGGGTGTGGGAGTGGGCTCGGACCTTGCCCACTGTGCCCCCAGGCCCCCCAAAGACAAGGAGTAATCTTCCCAGCGCCTCACGAGGGGACAGAGCCTTTGGTGACTCCTCTGCCCCGGCACGCTGCTACTCCCACACACTGCACCCCGACCACAGGGCGAGTCCCGAGTGAAAGCAGTGTGTGCAGAAGCCTAAGAAACGCTCAGTGCAGAGGTGATTCTGCTCAAGGGTCTTCGTTTTTTTGTTTGTTTGTTTTGCTTTTGTTTGTTTGTTTTTTGTCTATATCGGCATTTAAAAGAAAACCAGAGAATTTCTCTCCCTGAAAGTCACAGCCTCCGGGAGTGGGGTAAGCAGCCGGGGCAGACAGAGGGACGTCTGAGAGGCAGTGACAGAGCCCATCCCTCCGCCAGTGTTTACGGCCGCGGGAGAGCCGCACGGGAAAACAGGAGCAGGAGCTGCCTGACTCACAGACTGAGTCGCTTCTAAATAAAGCCCTTTCTGTTCCCACGCGGTGTTCTGAGTGAACCAGCAAGGAGGGCGTTTTGTAAGTACAAAGCGTGCACCCGCCAGGCAGCTGAGAACATCTCACGGTCACTGTTGGAGGCAGTGTGCATGCGGAGCAGGACTACGGGGTCCCACGCACGGCATCCCGGTGTCTGTGAGTGGCTGCCAGGCTGCCAGGTGATGGTCACAGGTCCAGCCGGCACCTCATGCTGACTCACGGGCTTTCCTCGTGCAGGGCACCGAGAGGCAGCGGTCACTGACTTCATTGTAGACCTCGTGTGCTGTGCATGGGAATGTGTTCGAACCCAGAGCCGTCTGCCTTCCCACCCTTCAGCCCTTCCATTCAGAAAACTGTGCTTTTGGACCCAGTTAGGGGAACAGCTGCTGAAACCGTCCTGCAAGGAGCAGGCCCTCCCGGCCTTGACTCTCAGTTTCACACGTGGAGGCACGGCCCCCTTCTCGGAGCTCGAGACTTCCTGAGTGGTTGTTCACTCAGTGCCGGCCCACCCGTGCTGAAACCTGTTTTCTTTCCCGGCCATTACCTGGACAGGGCTTGCGCTTGTTAGGAGCTGTGGTGGGAACGGCCTCCAGGTTCCTGCTGCGCTCACCAGGGACCGCCCCACGTGACCCGATACCAGATCGACAATTACAGCTTAGTAGCCTCAGCCGTTCGGGGTGCCTGGGGTGACCAGCAACACCCAAGGGAGACAGCTGTCTCCTGAAGAGTCACCGGCTAGAACGTGTTCCCTTCTCTCTGTTGTCAGAGGACCAGTGGTTGAAGGGGCCGACCTGTTCGGGGTTGCCATTCTCAACTAAAAATACAGACACCCAGTTAACTTTGAATTCCAGGTAAACACCAATGACATTTTAGTGTATATGCCCCATGTAATATTTCATTACTCACAGTCCCCTGAACGTGAGGAAAAGCATTTGTTGTTTATCTGAAATTTAAATTTAACCGAGTAACCCAGGCTTTCCTCTGCAACCCTGTGAGATGCAGGAGATTTCTGAGGCACCCTTTCATTGAAAACACATTCTCTATATTTTCTGAAAAAAACAAAACAAAACAAAAAACCTAGGGGATTTAGAGAGAATGCATCAAAAATGTTTAATAAAATCAAGAAAGTAGCCACTATCAGGGGGCCTGTCCCCCACTTTCAGACAGCGCGGGTGAACCCCACTGCCTCTGCCAGTGCAGGCAGGGCTCCGGGGCTGCTGGTGCCCAAAGAGCCCCGGTCCCTGCGGTCGAGGGTGGAAGCCGAGCACCATCAGTGAGGCCTGGGCTGCCGACCTCATGGATCGTCGTGCACACAAGGCCTGTGAGTTTTTTCCCTTGGGATGGCCTGTGGAAGGTTCCAGGCAAACCATGTGGGGTCATGGTGCTGGGTGTTTAACCTTGACCTGGGACAGCACGCCAGCAGTCTTTGTCCATCCCACAAGTCCTTGTCTCCTGGCCGACCCCTGGCCGTCCCCTGACCATGCCGACTCCAAGTGTGCGCCTGGTTAGCTGTTCTGTGCTGCAGGCTGTCTTCCACGTGTGGCCTTGCACGTGGAGGCCGTGAGGGAACTGCATCAGCCTCCCTGGGCAAAGCCCGCAGGAGACTGTCCTCTCTGTGCTGAGAGTCAACACGTTGTGAGATGAGGTGGGGGTTCTACGTGGGGGACTGAGAAGGCCTGTTTCCCTCTCCAGGACCACCGATGCCCACTCGATCGGAGGACACTCTAACGACGCCGGTTCACTGAGGAAACGGGAAAACAAAGTGAACCAGAAAAGAAATAGAAACCCGGACTTCTCAGTTCCTGTTTCTCCTATTTTTAATCTCCACATCTCAGTTGCCCTCCTTCCTGTTTCCCTTGCCTTGCTGGGATGCACGCCACACCTGGCCTTCCATCTGCCTTGGGGACAGAGGGGACTGGGGCCCAGAAGGGGGGCCTGCCCGTGAGCTGAGGTCCAGTGTCCACGTGGTTTTACGTCAGAGGAGGTGGGGGCATGGAAATCTCCACCACGTCCAAGTGCAAGGTGTTGGGACAATATGGAAGATGCTCCCTCCTTGCATTATCCACCTCAGCTAGGAGAGCTGGGGCGGGGAAGGGGTGGTCAGAGACTGGGGACAGATGTTCAGACTGGCCAGTGGCCCACGAGACACAAACAGTTATGGCCATTGGGCCCCCTGCTTATTCTCTCCCCCCCCACCCCCCACCCTCATTCTCCATCTCCTTCTCCCTCTTCTTCCGACCTCAACGCTGGAGGCTCTAGTGACTCAAGGACAAAGAAGACCAAGGGAGTCCTGGCCTCGGACACCTTGTAAGGGACAGACACCACTCGTAAGAGAAGCCCCTGCCATTCCGTGATGTGGCTACTGGTGCCCACACGGCCACGCACTCAGCTTTGTGAAAATACTTTCTCTTCCCTCTATGAGTGAATAATTCCTACAACCATGCAGTTCTGTGACTGAGAAAAATAAAAGTGGGTAAAGCGCCCCAAGGAAAGTGACATCTGAAGTGAAGAGTCGAGGGCCCAGCCTGGGACTTCAGAGCCTGAGAGGAAACCCAAGACCCTCAGAGCCCCCCGGAGCCCTGGCTGCGATTCCCTGCGTCTGGTCTGCCTCCCCACCCGCCCGGAGTCTGTGCGGGGTGGGCCGCGCCTGCCTTGCTCGTCGCCTCACGGCCCACACAGACAACTGCACCTGGCCCCTGGCACCTGGCCCCATGGCCACACCACGGGGGGACCTGGGAGGACGCCTCGCTGTGGGGTCTGCATGCCTGGCCCTCCTCTCACAGTTGTCTTCCATCCACTCAGCACGTGTCACAGCCCGGAAACCCAGCGCCACTCCCCAAAGGGCCACATTCAGCATGCCACCTACGTGGTCACTCATCTCCAGCCAGCAAAGCTCTCCAGGCCGCCAGAAGCTGGTCCTCGTCCCTTACGGAGCCATCTGGCGCGCGACCTGGTGTAGTGTGTATGGTGGGCGAAGGGCCGTCACCAGTTCCCATTGCGGACAAAGGGTGAGAAGCCCATTAGATCTCTGTGGGACCAGGCCTACATGCACTTTGAACACAGTCCCTCCACCTGGAGTGCTGGAACCTTCTGGAACCTCCTACAGGCTGCTGAGCTGCTGGCACGGAACTCAGCCCTTGCAGGTTTCCGCTGCACACTCCCCAGGCCTCTAAATGCGAGCATTTAGTGAACACGGCCCCCTTCATGGAATGGTTTCAGGTATTTTCCTCTTGGTTCCTATTTGTTTCCAGTCCCACATAACCTTGAAAACAACTGGCTGATATATAATTAACTTTACATGTCATAATATTTTGAGTCAAGCAGACTTCCATGACAATGAAGAATTTTTTTGAAGTAGCTTCATGACTTTCACAGCACTAGTGATTTTATAAGAAAAAAATTTTCCCAGATAATAAAGCTGTAAAAGTGCTAGCAGTGCCGTTGAGTTCCTCCAACAAAAGCACCCACAGTGGACTGAAAATGTGGTTTCTGGAACTCTCTCAAACCTTGGCTAACTTTTGGGGGCTCCCAAAGGACAGGATTACTTCATGTCAAAGCAAAAATTCTCCTGACTCAGTAAACAGCCCACGGTTCTGGGAAATACGGAAAATGTGGATTGACACTGAGGTTGTGTGGTACTTGGAAAGGCCGTCTGAGACCACGAAGGTTTGGTCCCGTGGGGCCACCTCGGCTGCTGGGGGCCGCGGTCCTGCTCTTCCTGTGTCGCCCTCTCTCTCTCTCTCCCCACCGCCTGTCCCAGCACGCCCGTCGCTGAACAGCCGGAAAGCCGACCGAGTCCTACTTCGCCAGCGGGGCTCGCCCCACGCCTGCCGTCTCCACACCATCGCTTGCGTGTTGTGGCACACACATGGCTCGCCAAGGAGAAGGCAAAAGTCACTGAATGCCCCACTTCCCACTAGCTTTGTGGTAAAAACCAAATTGACACTCTGCTTTCTCCTCCCCACCACGGGCCCACTCTCGTTTTGAGCTGTGGCGCACACGGGCAGCGTGGCCCACTCTCGCCGAGGGGGTTGCACGCCTCAGCGAGCAGTGGGGGAGTTTAAAACACACTCTGATCCCATCTCAAGGGAAAGCGGCATTCAGCGTCGCCCAGGGTCCCCCACGATCAGCGCCGAGCCTCCTCTCACTCATCAGGGAACTCATGCCGTGAGGGGAAGGGGTGACCGGCCCCCAAAGAGAAGCAGGGGATACACAAAAATCATGTCCTCGAATTTTAAACGTCACCTCATCGACTCTCTGGACAAAAGGGATTAGGGCTCTTGCAGACTCGCAGACAGCCTCCACGGGAAGCCGGAGAGCTCAGAGAGGGTATTCCGCCGTTCCTTTGGCAACGGGGATCTTCCCTTGTTTGAAACCAAACAAACACTAACAGGGAAAACCAGCTGCTTTTACAATGAAGAAACCCATTACCTCAACCCCTCGTACACGACCGGGGTATTTTTACTCGTTGGATTTGCTGGGTCCTGGTGTCAGGATGTTTTCGGCATGCTGTCAGCGCCGGCCCGGCAGCTGGTGCGCACAGCAGCACCAGATGTGGATGAGAGGGCCCCGCTCCCCAGCACTCCGAGTCCAAGGTCTGGTGGTCAGCCACCGCTGTCAAAAATAGTAACAACGGGACCTGGCAGCTGGACACGGCGCTGCCCGGTGCTGGCTGTGCCCTCCGCACGGTGGCTGCATGGGAGCGGGGGCACCCCGGGGCCTCGACTCAGACTGAGCACCACGGCCTGCCCTGTTGCAGCTTCCCCTGTAGCGAAGCAAGGCAGTGTGCGCTGACCCAGGGGTCTGCCAGGCTGTGAGTCCACACCTGCCCGACCCATGGTGGCCGGTGACATTAGCCACGTCGAGGGAAGCAGCTGGGCACTGAAACGTCTAAAACAAGAGTGAGAGAGATTTTACAGACACGCCGGCATTGGGGCTGCTTCCTCCTCCCCCTCCGGTTCTCCCCTCCCTTCTAGATCATTGGGTATCTCCCGTGCTCAGTGAGGCTGGTTCTGGTCGCAAGTGAGGGCATTGGGCGTGCTCTGAACTCTGGCAATATAGCACCTGTGGTGCGGTGGTCACATGACTCAGGTCAGGGAGCTCAGCACGAGGTAGCAACCTTCACCTCAAAATGACCAATCGGGTCTATAGGGGAGGTTAGACTGGCACAGGCCAGCGCTCGGAAGCAGGTTCAGAGCCGCGACCCCTCAACGTGAAGGCTGTACTTTTAAAGACCTGTCTACACACGTGCTCACTTCTGATCGTTTGTCCAGCCTTGACCATCCAACCAGGCCCTGTGGAGTCTGGGCTGTGAGATGAGTGTGCCATCAGGCGCTTTCTCACTAACTGACACTTTCTGACAATCTCTTGCTAACTGAGTGACCTTGAGCAAGTTTCTCGAACATTCTGGCCTTCAGTTTTCTCAGTGTTGGCATGAGGACAGTGAAATACCATCCGCCTCTTGGAGTCTGTTGTGAATATTCAATGGGATGACGTAGAAATACATGACCCCAGTGGCGAGTGCACACTCCACCCCCGTAGCCGCTGGGGGTGTCTACTGCACAGCCATCCCAGCGAGCCTGCGTTTCCATGGCTGCCTGTCACCCAGGAGCAACGGGCGAGGCCCCACACGGCTGAGAGGCCCTCGGTGTTGGGGCGACTGCCTCTCACCAGACTCACATCTCAACACTCTCCTCTCTGAACTTGACACCCCAGAGATGCTGAGAATCACTCAGTCCCTTAAAAGTGCTGTGCTTTCTCTAACTCTCAAGGGGGCCTGGAGCACTCCGTCAACACCTCCGACTCACCCATGTGGCATGCCCTCCCTCCTTCAGCACTGACACGGGTCTCCCTGCTCCACGCTTCCCAGGGCGCACGCCCGACTGTCGTCACTGGCTCAGTGCTGGTCCCACGGGACTCTCCGCTGCACTCGGTCAGAGCGGTGCTTCCTTCACCCTGCCACCTCTAACCCCGGGCCGAGTTCCCATAGCACAGTAGGCGTCCCGTCAGTGTTTACTGAGTGAATGACAGAAGTCATAGAACCACTTAGGGGACTCAGCTTACTAGTATCTTGAATCTAGGTGGTTCGATTAGGACGCGAATGAACCTCCGAGCAGAATAAGAAGGGAACATGCAGGAATACACGGGTGGTGACTGCTCCGCCCTGCTCTAGAGGAATGGCTGGTGCTGAAGAAAGGACTGTTGGTTCCCCGACACGCACTCTCCTTCCACAGTAGCAGAAGTCTCGTTTTCAGTTGGGCCCATGGTCATTTTAAAAGAGCCACATTTCCCAACATCCCTTGCAATTAGGTGTAACTAGGTTTTGGATACACTCTGACCAATGATGTGTAAGCCGAATGTTGGCCCTCTCCAAATCCTCTCTCTACCAAGCCCAGGGGACGGGTCAGAGACGCCGGTCTCCGCTCACTGTGTGTTTTGCGTCGGACTCCGGAGCCCTCCCTTGAACGACAGCTGGAATGCATTCCCTATTGCACTCTTTTCTCCCCCTTCTCCCCTCTGCTGCCTGGAATAAAGGTGTGAGGGCGAGAGTCTTGACTGCCACATAGGACCTTGAGGGACAACGCTACACCTTAGTACTGGGGCAGTACAGAGCTAGAAAAACTTGGGGTCCCTGAGGGTTTTAGAGACCAGAACCACCATCCCAGCTCCAGACCGCTCACCCTCTGACCTACACAGTCATGACCTGCTTAAACAATAATAATTTTTATGCTCTGTTATTCGCAGTTGGGTTTCAAAGAAACTTCTTAGTTTTTACATTGCAAAAAATTACTTCAGCTGGAAAAAAGAACTTAAAGAATTCAAATGCCATAATTATGGTGGGGTTTTTCATAATACAATTTTAATAGCAATTATGCAATTTACTGATGCTAAAGATTTTTAAAAAGCTCTAAATATAACTGAGCAATTCATAAATATTATGAAGACCAAACCAAAATCAATACATTTCTAAGTTCAAAAGACATGGCAGAACATTCTATAATCGCCACCGGTGAACAAAAGAATATGATGTCAGCCGAGCAGCCAGTCACCCCAGAAAGTAGCTGTATTTTCCTAAACAAAAAGCACAGTACCCTTTCTCATTATGTTCTTGGTACTGTTTCTCAATTATAAGCCCATGATAACAAGGAATAATATTTGGAATATTTATCAATCTCAATAGTCAAGATTCTGACCAATCACAATCTAGAGATGGTACTAGCTGTGGGACAACTGGTATACCCCTCCTGGCTCATGGCGATGTGGTATCAGCCCGGTGATTCCGGTGGCAGCCTGGGTGCGGACATCAGAGTCGCACTCTGGCCAGTCTGTAGCATGATCCCTGGGAGGAATGCCGGGACTGTGCGCAAAGTGGCCCTGTGAGCAGCTCCTGCATTATGGATTTCCTAATGGGTCGGTTGGCTTAGGAAAAAATGAGACCCATCCATCTGGGAACAAAAGCCATCCAGGCCTGTGACGTTCCAGACCTGCTTCTGGCATTCGCGTCACAAAGCTCCTGGTGTCTAAAAGGCTATTTTTGACGTGCAGCTGTTGAGTTGAAACATCTGATAGTTTCTCTTCTCCAGGCGGGTTTAGTGCAAGATACCAGTAAACGATCGTTGTTTCAGTTCTTACAAGTGTGGAGACTAATATTAGATGATGGCCCCCCCACATGTGTACTCTGCTGCTGGCTTTGAGCCTCGAGGGCCCAGGGCCCTGAGAAGGCAGGCAGAGCTGTTCTCAGGCGGGCCGGGCTTTTATCCCTGAGACCACGGGCCCCCGCTGGTTTACAATGTCTGACCAAAGGGAAGAATGGGAACATTCGGGGTCCCCGCCCCCCAGCCTGGAGTCCACACTGAGGAGTCACTGCAGCTGTGACCATTCCCTTCCGCATTCTTCCCTGTGGGTCCAGGGACTGCCAGCTAGGACTCCCCGAAACTCTCCCTGGTGCGCTCCCAGCCCTCAGCAAAACCCCCCTCAGCTCGGGGAAGAGGGTGGTCACAGTACGGAGCAACTGGCAAGAGCTAACAGCTGCAAAGGCCACAGCATCATCCATTCGGAAAGACACTGGCCACAGAACTTGAGCAAGTCCCCAGAAGCCCCTTGTCATAGACTCAGGGCTTCAAGGACACAGCTGGAGTGGGGCATGTCCCCCCACTTTACAATAGGTGGGTCTGCTCCAGTGCGTTTCTGAGGGGAGAGCCCACTTGTGCTTGTGGGATTCATCAGCCCGGTGCACGTGATGACCCACAGTGGACGCTGCTCAAGGTCACAAATACATCCCTGTTTGCCAGTGGCCCGATGGCCTTTGCCCATATCTACGGTATCATTTAAGATCATTAAAAAGAAAACCACTCAAATCGTCAACATGTTCATACCAGAGGTTATAGTAACACAACTGCCAGTTTATCTCTAATTTATAGTAACTTCAACCTGGATGCCATAGCAGCACCGGGTCCTGTGCTAGAAAGAGCCTGACAGTGTTCTACAGTACTCTGGGTTGCTCCAGAGAAGTGTGACCCTCCTGTGGCTCCCCCGTCAGTCCCCATCTGCCCTCCAGGTTCCTGTCCCAGCCACCTGCTTGTGCCAGAAGAAATGTACCAGCAAACCCTTCCATGGAAGGGGAGAGGTCCTGGAAACGTGTCACGTGGGGAAAGCTTGAAGGTTCTCACTGTCAGCCTCACGAACGGTGCCCTGCATTTGGCATAGTTGGAAGGGGAAACAGGCTTCATCTGGTGGCCCCCAAGGGCGACATGATGGCAGCGAGTGGAAGCCAAAGGGAGCTGTAATCGGAGTCAACACGAGAAAGAGTTATATAGAAGGAAAATGAACTGTATAGTCATGTAAGTTCAAGGTCAGTACGATTCAGCTTAAGAAACATCAGTGAGGCACCTACCGCACCCCGGTTACAATGTGATGTTGTGAGCATAAAGAACACAGCGGCTTCAGTCTCCTGTGAAATACAGATGTGAAGAGAATTAATAAGGAAACATCAAGACATGTGCCGCAAGGGACACTTCCATAAGGGTCCAAAGGAGTACGGAGAGGAAGTGATGACTTCTGAGGGGACCAGGGAAGGGTCTATAAAAGAGAAACAGATCTGGGCTTTAAAGAAGTCCCGTTTGAATAAGACTGGGAGACGAGGGGTGGAAGAGTCGTCCAGGCTGAGGGAACAGCATGTGCAAAGCCCAGGTAGGCCCCTAGAGAACCACAGGAGTTTGGGAATCGGCCCTGGCTGGTATAGCTCAGTGGACTGAGCACAGGCCTGTGAACTGAAGGGTGACCAGTTCAATTCCCAGTCAGGGCACATGCCTGGGTTGCAGGCCAGGCCCCCTGTAGGGGGCGTGTGAGAGGCAACCACACACTGATATTTCTCTCCTTCTTTTTCTCTTTCCCTTCGCCTCTCTCTAAAAACAGATAAATAAAATTAAAAAAAAAAAGTCTGGGAACCAACCACCCCATTACAGAGCCCTGACGGACCCCCTCTTGGCATGGGCTACACACACGGTGAACTGGAGGGTCAGCTCTCCTCCTTTCATTCTGAAGCGTGTGCCTGGGTTCCTACATTTCTTCCATTTTCCTCTGGAGCGGGTTGGCTCCTGGGGTCACTGGGAGGGGGCCGTGGGACCAGAGGGTTTCTGAATTTAGGAATAGGAACACGTTCAAAGGTGAGTAAAATTTAAATTGCTTTGGGATTCAATGGCTTTTTTTTTTCAACCTGGCCTGTTTTACTTTGCATAGGAATGAACTTTTACTAGGCTTTCCTTGGAGACTGTGCTATAATAGAAAAAAAAATCCAGTACCCTGAACGGTGGTCCTGAGAGGTTAGGTTGGAACACTGTAAAATGGTTGATGGTCTGGTAGAAAAAGCACATACTAAGTCAGGGGTAGTATCAGTTTTAATAAAAAAAAATTATAGTCTGGAGAACCCCAAACTCAATTTGACATTTAAAATCTTTCAATGTTGCTTCAAACCGGTTTTTAAATTATACGTATTTCATAGTCAAGCCTTGAGTTCCCTGGCCATCAACTCATCGTCTGGAGAGAGAGGAGACGGATGGCCCTGGGGCACGTGGGGCATCTCTACCCGCCACTGACCCACCAGTCGCCATCCCAGGACCAAGGGAGGCCCAGCTCCGTGACCCCTGAAATGCACGCCACCACTGGGTTTGACAGGCGCACTCCACAGTCTTATGTCATGTAGAAACTGCTGCACGTCCCCAAAGCATAAACTGATGACTTCCAAAGAGTAACTAAATGTCCTGAAATGATCGTGACTACAACCTGTTTAAGAGGAATGCATACTGAGTTCCCTGCCAGGTGCCACATTACCGCTTCACCCAACATTTCTGGGTAAAAATATCTCCCCCGCCCCGGAATGGTGGTGCGGGTATAGAGGGGTCTATTTACGCTTCAGTTCGGTTTCAGACACTTCTGAGAAACGAGCTGAGTGTGTAGGATGCCGCCTGCCCGAGTGCGTACCTCTGGAAGATGAGGCAGATGTTAGCTCTTGAATTGGTGGGAATAAAAACGGCAACCTTTCATTTTGCGAGCAGGCCTATTCAGGGCTTTCAGGCGTCGGGCTGACATCTCAGTATAATCTGGAACAGAAAAGTTCCTTGGCATGAACAGCACTGTCTCGCTGTGATGAAACTTCCGGTGTGAGAGGCGGTGCACCCTCCTTCTGCCTCCTGGATGCGGGCTCTCCTGAGAAGGAGGCGCTGGGGGGCGTGCCGAGGGCTGGCCAGGGACAGACCCTTTGACCCAGTCCCTTTAACCCTTCCAGTACCCTAGGAGCCATTCTCTGCTGATGAGGAAGGGGGCCCTGAGCAGCTAAGCCATGGGGACCTGCAGGACCAGTGGCTATTTGGGGCCATCCATCACTGCCCCGTGATTCTTGTCCTGGGGTCTAGCATGTGCTGAACTTGACCTCCAGTGGCACTCAGCCTGTATTTTAATTACTTCTCCTCTCGGGTCATGCTCCCCATGGCATCCCCTGCAGAGCTGGGCCCACACGGGGGCTGGACAAGTATTTGTTGAAGGGACTGGAGCCATTTGAGTGACAAGAGCAGAAGGTGCCGTTAGAGGTGGGAGGGGGGGTCAGCCTGGGCCAAGATGGAAGAAAGTGGGTAGGGGCAGTGGCACCTGAGCTCACCTACAGCCCGGTGGCCCTCCGAGGGGAACGACAGTGTGCAGAGGGGGAGGGGGAGGGGGAGGGGCAGGGGTGAGGGAGGGGTCTGCTTGTCAAGAAAAAGGCACAGAGCGGAACGAGGCGAGCCTTCCAACCAAGTGCGTCTTATTTTCCTGCTACTCTTCCGAAACATCAAAAGCTATTGGAAAAGGCAATGCTTTCTTCCTCCTTTCAATCAAGATGAAAACCTGGTTTAATTCATCACAGCAAATCCAAATTCACTTAGAGCCCACTCATGGGCACCAGTCATTGAATTGAAGACACACAGTAGGCATTTAGTACTTTTAATCTGGCCAGCTATTTTTCAATAGTCTCAGCTACCAATTTGAAAAAAGATACTTCCCTTCGCTAATCTGCGTTTACCTAAATTGCCCTTCGCTTGGCGTTTCCTGTAATTAGGAACGCCGCAGTGACAGCGCCCTTGGGGGGCGGCTCATGCTCTCAGACGCAACGCCGCCGCCCTGACAGCGCTGTGCGCAGCGAGCGTCTAGATCAGGGGGTTATAGAAAAGTGCATTAAAAAAACACACAAAACACCAAAATCCTCTAATGAGCTAGAACAAACTCCGAGACAGCTGCTGCCTGGGATTCAAAGCATTCGGAGACTGATTTCCTGCACACGCGGAGGCACGGTGCCCATGCACCCACCCAGCACCCGCAGTCCGAGTGGACCCCCGACTGCTCGGGGAGGGTGGGTGGGAAGAGGCTCCTGTTGTGAGCTGTTTCCCTCCAGGCGAGTGCCTATTACTTTTTTGGCTCTTTGCAGGAGAGGAGCAAAGCTGGGGCTTCTGCAGGCTCCCCTTTTTCAGCAGAAACCTCTTTCCAAAGATGCACAAGCCAGGGAGAGAGTCCGACCTCCCAAAGCCGCTCACAGAAGGTCCTCCTCGGATGAGACGAGGAGACGCCCCGACCGAAGACCAGCAAGGTGCTGTCTTCCCCAGGTGAGCACGTTAAGATGGGCTATCGGTGAGCCCAGAGAGCCTGTAACGGGACATACAAGAATGCATTGGGAGGCCTCACAGCTCCGCAAGACAGCACGACCGCCATGACACCGCCGGGCACACGGTGCCCAGGGCCATCGGTGCTGTCGGGGACGGGCACGTGAGCTGCAAGGGGGTGCACCAGGGCGCAGACCGACCGCCCCGGACCAGGGATGGGACTCGCAGTCTGTGGCCCACCAGAGGAGGCTGAGAGGTGCCACGTGAACGACCAAGGACGAGAGTCAGGTGCTCACTGACTCAGGGAGGAAACGTGCTCATGAAGGGTGCGCCGGAACACCTGATCCCCAATCTCGGAGACAAGTGCCTTGGCGGGGCTGAGAGATGTCAGCTCAACCCATTTCAAAGTGTCCATGGCGTCGATGGTGCACACACACTTTGTTCTGCGACAATGAACACGTAATAGCAACTGTCCATTCAAGAGATATTTAATACGTCATTTTAGGGCATGGTGCCGGAACCTGGAGGACGGGTTGGCCCTCTCGGTGGGACAGCGCTCGGACAGCTGCTGAAAACACCTGTGGAACCAGATCTCCGGCTGCCTGTGCGAGGTGCCCTTCCAAGGCTGTCTGGGGAGGGATCTGCAGATGCGAGAGCACAGCCCGCGAGGGCCGCCCAGGAGCGAGGTGCCTGCGGAGTGCTGTGTCCACCGAGACTCTGAGGGTGTCCAGGAGGGCCCTCCTTCCCAGCTCTGGAAAGACGGGGAGTGGAGTGTGGGGCAAGGTGGCCCCCAACCCCGTCATAGCCGGAAACAACCCGATGACATTCTCAGCCCTGCCCTTACTCGCCACACATCTGCGCACACGAGCAGCCTCTCATCACCATCCCCACCCCCCGCAAACCTCCTTCAAGATATTCCCGAGCATTTATTTGCAAGAGGAAGTTAGGGGGTGAGAAAAGCACAGTGCAGGTGGCGGGGCCCAAGCCTCCCTAGCACAAACCTTGACCTTGGAATCAGACTCAGAAGGCTGCAGGGGACTGAGCAGGGCAGGTCCGAGAGGACTGGGGAGGCGGAAGCGGGTGGGTGTGGGGGGTGGACAGGACCCTGCATAGGGACGTCTCCAGAAATCTGGCCCCGGCCTCGGAGGTTCCTTCAAACACGCTGCACTCTGCTGAGATCAAATGCTCGGGAACCGGGCCCTTCTCCAACGTGTCCTTAATTGTACTCCTGACAGCCTGGCCTTATTATTGTCTTCTGCGAGTTGTGGATGCCAAGAAAATCAGACACCATGAAATAAAGGCTAGATTTTAAAGCCAAAGAGTCACCATACCTCTGATGTGTATGTGCTTCCCAGGGGACAGCACACCTTCTACACCCATCACTGCATTCCTCCCCTTCGCCACCACTGTGTGGGCTCTGCGGGGGTCACGCACCCCCGGGCACAGAGTGGCGAGGCGGGGCTGTCGGGACAGAACCCAGCACTCTCTCCCACTGGCCGCCCGGTTCAGGTACCTCTGCCTGTCCCTCCTGCTGTCAGTGAAGGCCGGACCGTGACTCTGCTCCAAGGGGACAGATAATTGGTTCACTGACAGTTTCCCCCCAGGGGCTCCCTCCCTTTCTCAACAGAGTTGGTCATCGCTTGGATGGGCCGGCAGCCCTAGAACTGGAGAACAGGAGAAATTCTGAGTTGTAATGTAAAGAAACAGTGCCCGCTGAGTATTTCTGAACTAGGAGGAAATGCTGTAGACAGGAATTGGTGCCTTCATCATCTGGGCAGTCGGTTCAAGTCCCTACTCTCCACGAGGTTAGTCCGACAGGTACAGAACCAGCCGTGTCTGGCAAGGCGGGACGCCGTCCAGGTTCAGACAGGAAAAGATGCCCCACGTGGGCCTGAGCCCACAGGCCAGGCAGCCTACAGCTTGTCGCCTCTTCTGGCCCAAGTCGAGCAGGCGGGATCCTTTGGAAGCTAAGTGCTTCCAAGAACCGGGTCACTTAATTTATAAGAGAGTTCCTGGTGCTGGAGACAGTGGGTGTGACATCTTCACAAAAGAAACACCTCATTTACAAGCCAAAGAGTCACATTCTTCCCCGTTTATAACGCACCATAAAAATGAGAGTTTGCCTGATTGGAACGTCTGCCTGTCAGCTAAGAGAGAGGGAAACAGGGGGCACACCCAGACAGGCTATAATTGGGGACGTTTGCACGTGTAAGGTCACTGGGTCGGCTCAGCAAGCCGGTTCTCTCTCCACGGGATCCCTCTGTAACAGTTCCGCAGAAACAGAAGCTTCTGATACCCCATTTCACACAGGTGTGGGGAACATGCCCTCTCATACCCTGTGGTTCGGCATGGAAGCAAGCCAGTCTTCGGGACAGCAAATGCGGCGATTTCTCCAAACACTTAGGTGTGCCTGTCCTTCAACCCAGTGACTCCCCCCGCAGGAATTTATCGTGAAGAGCCATGGCCAGCCGGGCACAGTGAGGTCCACTCAGTGACACCTGCCTCGGCATTGTTTATAAATGGAAGAGCGACTGTCACACCCCGAGTGTCAGCCAGTGGGCGGCGGGCTGGGGAAGTGGCGGACGGGGGGCACAGCGGAATGGCATTCGGTCCACAGAGAGCGAAGCAGGGGTCTGTCTGTGCCAGCACTGCCATGAAGTATCGCTACCGCGTCCACGGCAGCAAAGCCCGCCGCGGGGCGGTCTGCACGTTGGGTTTCTACTTTTTGTGAGAAAGGAAGCCAAGTGGCACACATCAGTAACATAGATTTAGGAGAGAGTTATGTGCACGAAGAGTGGACCGGAGAGAGATACTCCAGGCTTGGATGGCTCTCGCCCCTTGGGAGAAAGAATGGGGAGAGGGGTTCTTTCTTTCTCCTCTCCTTCCCTCTCCCTCTCTCTCTCTCTCTCTATCCCTCTCTCTCTCTCTCTCTATCTCTCTCTCTCTTCCTTTGTCTTCTTTCTTTCTCTCGCCTCTCTCCCCTCCCCCCTCCCCCCATCGCATCTGCACACAGCCCCGGATGTGTCATGCTCTTCTGCTGGGCAAGTACC